>VYZS01084659.1:0-93002 GCA_013400695.1 Neodrepanis coruscans | reverse complement strand
GAAAATCCACACTGCAGAGAAGAAATTCCAATCTTTGTAAGAGCACAGAAGCAGCAACATAACAAAGCCCCAGAGAACACCCAATTGGAGAGTCAATATGACAAGGGAAAAAATTATCACAAGCATCTGCCAGGATCACTCCTGAGAGATATGAGAACAGCCACTGAAGGGGTTTCTGCCCATCTTATGTACAACCCAGAGACTAAAAAGAACCTCCTGAAATCTCTTCCCTTGGCCAAATGGCAGGCACTGTAATTTCCATGATATCCAAGGAGAAATAAACTGAGAGCAATAGCAGAGAAAAAGAAAAATATGGCAGAAAGATGCCAGTGTTCTTCATTTTAACTAAATAGCCTCAGAGTTGAATAGAGTCATCATCCAGCAGTTGTTATGGCAATAAAGCTTTCCCTTGCATCTCTATTCCGGTGCATTTCCACCCACCCATTCAAGGTAATTTGGAGGCACTATCAACCAAAATCACTAACGTTCAACTTACATTTTAGGACCTTCTTACAAAACACCCCAGAGATGTACTGTGACTGCTCCTCAGGTCTCCTTTCAAATGCTCCTTATATTCCAGAAACCAGCTTTTTCATCTTGTGTCCTGAAGAGCCTCAGTCTCCTGCTTCTGGAGGTGACCGTTATATAAAAACAAAATGCAGGACTTTTAAAATCACAGATAAGGGGAGTAGGGGATGTTAAGTAGCTTTTGCATGTTTGCCAAACAATTATCCTTCGAAGGGAAGGAGGGTCTAAGAACAAGGTTTTCAGAACAAGGTTTCTACAAATCGCGGGCCAGATTAATTCCTAACATTGTTTCACTTACAATGGGGGAAATACTCCATGAATGAAGATTTTGTAAAGGACTCCCGATTGCAACAAACCCGAATTGTGCTCACAGCATTTCAGGATGGGAACTCGCATTAGAAACAAAGGGCAGGGGCAGGGGGGACTCCCACCTAGGGAGCAGGAAATCAGAGAGAAGCAGACAATGGCTCCTTCCATTAAGGCTTTGGGGAACCCTGTTAATCCCACAGCCTGTCCTCCTGGAAAACTGGCTGGGAACAAACTCCCCTGAGCTCCCTGCCTGGGCTTGGGGCTGCTGCTCTTGCACCATTTGGCTCTGGTCTTCCACTACAGACAGATAAAATCAAGTAAAGGTTTCCTAATTTTAGTCAAGTCCAAACTGCCCGACAATGTGTGAATTAAATTCACTCACTCCCATTCCATAAACTGCCCTCTGTAATCCACTCGTATTTCCACATCATTATATGGCACATTCAGTAATCTGATTGCCTTGGGAATATTTGTTTTTCCAAAACCTGTGGCCAAGGTACATAAGATTAGATCAGACACAGCTTGTCTGAGAATGCTGCGATGTGGGTGTACAGTGTATTTGTTAGTTTTGAGTTTCAGGTAAAAGTTCTCTTTCAAACCCTCCCGGCCAGGGGTGCGAGCTCAGTTCCCTGAAGTTTTCTGCTGCAGCACTTGGCGCTTCTGGCTTTGCTCTGCTCTCGCTCTCCTAATGCTGGAGGATCAACACGGGAAATGCTTGTGTTGCCTGGGCTCGGGCACGCCCTGCCCCTGCCCCGGCAGGGCTGGGGATGTTTTATAGGTCCCCACAGCTCTCTCTGGGATTCACGCTCCTCTGCCGGGATTTTCTCACCATTCTGCACGTTAACATGAACCAACAGCTGGGTTTAGGAGCTCTGATATAAATAGCAACATCATGCTGCGAGCGAGCTTCTTGGAAAGTAAAGAAAATCCGTTATTTAATGCACTCTGACATTCGCCTTTCCTCCCCTTATTGCGGAGCTACTTTTCTGTAAACACCCATAATGACAAATGCGAAGGAGTTGATTTCTTCACATGGACAGAACAAGTGCTGCCTTGAGCCCAGGAGATGATATCCAGAGCAGCTCACCTCTCCCTCTCTCCAGACAGCTGGCAGACCCTGCACAGTAGGAAAAGGACTCGGAGCGTGGATGGAAATTCCTGCCTCCAACAGCACTCAGGATTACAACCTCTGGGATTTTATTTTCATGGTTGCTCTCTGTTGCTTCAGAAACTTCCTGCTTTTGCCATGTCTTTCCATTCATTAAAACTGCAGCTTGCAATTAAACATTCTGACATAACATAGCTGAGATTTTTTGGCAGGAGCCTTAACCAGAGGTTTTCAGAGTTTCCTGCAGACGGCTTTAAATTTTTCATATCCTCATGAACGCTTGCCACCTTCTTTTAATAACTTGAAAAAATAAGCCTCTCTTAGGAACTTCATTGTTGCTGTATTTCCCCAGCACTCATTTGCTGCTGTGAGCAATGTGTCGTGCACATGGATATTTATAGAGAGCAAAGTGTACATATGCACTGTATGGCTTGACATCTCATAGAGAACACACAGATTGTTTAGCAGATTTAAAGAAAAATAGTTATGTTCAATATTTTCATTATTAAGTTGTAATTTTCTCTTCTGATGGTATTGTGTTGTCTCACCCCTCAAAAAATAATCACATTTACCACATTATTCAAAGCCTACAGACCTGCATCTGTTAATAATTTATATGTATTATGACTTTCATATATTGCAACACTAAACTATTTGTATTGTTTTTATGCAACAGAGTATTTCTTAGGATAAATCTTGACCTTTTTCCAAGGAGCTAGAAATCACCTAAAATGATTTTAAAGTTATTTGCATTTTTAAGGTGTAGAAAATATTTTTTAATTTGGAGAGCTGTTCAAATACTGCCTGCCATTATCTCTAACATAGTTTTGAAATTTATTTTAAAGGGGGTGTTTTTAATGTTCAGACTGACCTTAAAGTCTTTTTTCTTCTAACATTACCTGGCAAATAAATTCTTAAAGGGATATTATCAATTTAAGAACTATAGTCTGGAAATTTTTCCAAGAGATTAAAAAGAAAATGGCTCCTTTTTTTCTGAAGGTTTAATTTCTATATTTGACAGCAGTATGTGTGGTCAGTATCTCATGCTGTTAGGAAACAAAAGAGACAGAAATAGATATAGGAGACCATCATACCTGAAACGTCTTTGAACTACTTTTTAAAGTAGATTTGAAGATGATGGGGCCTCTTCAAGTGACAAAAGACTTGTGGAACTCTTAAAAGGCAGATAAGTTGCTCCTGACTTAAAGCACCCTCAGCTCCCACTGCAATCAGCTAAAGCTGCTCTTAAAGTGAAAGTTTAAGTGTTATTTTTCTTGCATTTTATTTGCTTCACTGTAAACTCACTGTCCAAACTGCAGTAGGAAAAGGCACATTTATTGCCCTGATCTTGTAGCCTTCAAATCCAGAGCCCACAGTGGCTCTGCATCATCTCTGTAGTGCACAAGGCAGAACAAAGAAACTTCTGAAGCAGGTAACTTATGGAATAAAGTTTAATTCTTAAGCTTGAGCATTTGGGGTCTTTGACAGTGGTGTCCAAACTCCTCAGTACCAATATATTGTTGATGTATATTCCATTGATTTTGGGGAGTGTGATTAGTCTGAGTCCCACAGGAAAAATAACAGCCATCAGCTTCCCTGCTCCCTCTGCCCCTTGTCAGGTAAAGGCAAAAATGCCATTTATCCTCTGCTGGAGGTTTGCTTTAGTTTGGAAAAGAAGCCTTAGAAATGTACCCGGAGCGTTAACGTGGATCAACTGGTGCACATTTCCGAGTTCTGGGAACGAGCAGGCATTTGTTACGGGGTTTGTGGTTTTCTTGGCTGTGATTTAGGATTATTGCATACTTTCTCAACCCTTTACTAAAAATATGCTCAGCTCTAACCAAGAAATGCGGCAGCACATTTGTTGCAGTCTCTGAAGATGGTTTCTTATCTGTCAAACAGTGTAGAAGGCAAACTGGCACAGAGACAGCTCACCTGTTCCTGTGCTTACTTCATGATAAAAGCACTTCAAAGACCCTGTTGAGGCATCAAGGACAAGTGCCCTGAGACAAAGCTCTGATACACATGTAAACAGGTCACCTCGTGCTAAAATGCCATTTCATTCCCAAGCCAAGCCAGCTGGCTTTGGACAGAAAGTTCTTTTCTCCTTGCGTGGGCAAACTTTATCGCCTTCCCATCCTTCTTCTCTTGCTGTCACATTACTGCAGAGGTGGCGGTGGCTGATAGCAGAGTGAGAAGCACTGTTCAAAATGTGTCCAAGATAATAATGCCTGGTCCTGCAGCCATGTGTTGGATCAGGCCACGTGATATCACACAACCTTTGCTTTCGTTCTGTGGAAGTGGAGAAGGATGAACTGAGATTGAGTTCAGGTTATTGAGTTAAAAGGAGAAGGACTCGAAGTTTTGGTGTTTCGTCCTGTGTTTCACTGGCCTCAGTCACAGTTTTAAAGGGTTCAAGCTCATCCTGGGTTTGGAAATTTTGTATTTCAGTTTAGCAAATCCTATCCTGTTCCTCACTAGAAAGAAGCAAATTTCTTCTTAGAAACCATGACCCTCTGTCAGAGCACCGAGTAAGAGACCTATTCTTAGCTGGGAAGAAAGCTGAAAGTTTGTGATTTTTGGGTTTCTTCTTGGGGTTTAAGTTGCAAGTTCGCCTTCAAATTAGGCTTTAAAATGAAGGATCTTCAAAGTTCTCCATAAAATACTGCTCTATAAAGTCTCATTAATTCAAAGATCTGACCTGCAAAACCACACCACCTCTACAACGAGTAAAATACACAATAGGTGCAGTTTAGCTGCTGCAGAAGTCGTTTAAATCTGTTCCACTCCACTTTGGCCGAGCTGAACTGTGCTAAACTAGGTTCAAACCCATTACTGCAATGGAAGGCAGGCTCTGAATCTGCCATGCCTCAGCTATACCTTCCCCCTGGGTGAAAGAGGACGAGGCTACCTCAGCTCACCCAGCATTTCGTGCCTATGGAAAAGGCTGACACATAAAGACTTGTTATCCCCACGCTAATTTGTCCGCGTGTCCACGGCCATAGTTACACTTGTTTATATAACACCAGTTTAAAAGGATACTTTCAGGGGCTGAATCCATGAATGAGTGATCTCATTCAGGTCCTGACATGCCTGACAACCTACCAGGCATCAGCTGAGCCTCAGTAATTGACCGTGTGTGTTTGCTCTTCGCCCCTGGCGCTCTGGGATGGAAGGAACCAGTTTAGACTTCTCTTTTTCTTGGCCTGAGGTGGGGCTGACACATCGAGCCCACGTTTGCCCCAGGCTAAAGAGAAGAGGCTGCAGTTCCCGAGCCTCAACTGATGTGTGGTGACTCGTCCTGGAGCTGGAACCCAACAGAGGCCTGAGCTGCTGGTTCAAATGGGATAATTGAGGGCATAAATCAGGTGTTTGTTCAGTTCACTGCAAGTCAATTAGAGATGGATTTAAGGTAAATGACATAAATCACTCCTAGTCCAGGATAAAAGTGGCTGCCCAGCACTATCTTAACTAAATCCAATGCAGCTTAATTTAACATAAATGGGAAGACTTTCAACTAGCCATAAAAAGCCAAAAAATCTTATATGCATTACCTAGGGCATGGGCATTCACTTCAAACAACAAATACAACTGGACACGTAAAGTGAATGAAATTCACAGACAATGCAGAGGGAAGGACAGAGGTGGCTGTGGAAGCAGCAGAATCTTCTCTGGCTCTCCTGGAAGGTTTGGGACACTCATTTTCAGCTGTAACATACTGGAGGTGAGGGTGGATATTCTGTGTTGTCTCTGCCATCATTTAATAACAAGTATGTAACGATGCTAACTCGACCCTGGTAAAAGTCGATTGTGAACAAACATGAAACAGCTGAGTTTGTTTTCATTCCTTGAGCTTGATGAAAAGCATTAAGGATCAGAAGATGATACAGATACTTAAAAGTAAACCTAGGTTTCACAGATTTCAATAACCAAAGTGTTATTAGTAATTCAATCTAGCTGAGAAATCTCTAATGAATTAAAAGCAAATAAAGTTTGATTTTCTCAAGTGGCTTTACCCTTCATCTCTGTTGCAAAAATTCAGGAACCATAGATGGGATTAGTCATATAAGGATAATTTTTTTAATCCCTTACCAATGGGAGATGGACTTGAATGAAGGAATTTGGCCCCCTAGTTCCCATTTCCTGGATGAGTTATCTCTTTAAGAAATTCTTTTATGGAGAACGTCCGTGGGAAACTAGGCTGAATTCTTTGTGTTGTGTGAGATTTTAGAAGACTCTGTTATGGATCAGCATCCCACTGGGGAGGACACAAGATGCATATGCACAATGAAATTATAGTCTTGCCCCCACAACACACTATGCAATCCTGGCAGCAGGCTGTGCTTCAATTTTATTGCTGTGTGGCTGCTGAGAATCAGCAAGGAGTTGTCCTGCAGCCTGTGGGAAGGAATGCAGCCCTTTCTCATGGTGGTTACTCAGCTCATTCAAGGTAAGAATACATTGTCCTCCACGCTATGGGGCTGTGCTGGAAGTGCCCTTTGCCGTGGCATCAATTTTGCTCACTGATTTTTCCCCCTCGTACAGCACTGTATTCACACTGCACAGTTGCAGCAGACCACACATTTGGAACACAGGGAAAAAAATAAGCATATTATTATCAGGATAATTGAGTGTTGGAAAGAAAGTTGCCTCCAGCACTCTGTCCAGATTAAAATCTCAATCAGCACCATTATCTGGGAAGTATCTGCAGTGACACGTGCAGGCTCTGCATCTCAGTCAGCAATCTGGCCCAAGCATTTGCAGAAGCTTTAGCAATTTCTTTAATGACCCTTACAAGTCCTCCATCTATTCAAAAGCTGAAATGCCAGTCTATGTGAGACAGAAACTTCTAAAACAGCAGATTGAAGTACTCCATGTAAATTGAGCAATTTCTGTTAACACATGTCGACTAAACCAGAGCTGCCAATCAGCCAAGCTGCTCCTCTGTGACAACAAACATCTGAGGTACTGGAGCTTGAAGTTAATCGAAGTTATTTATTTTATCATGCAGAACTAAGCCATCAGCCATTGCTTTCACAGACATGGTTTTCATCTTCCCCCTCAACCAGGGCACAATGCTTTCTTCAGAAGAAGATAAATGTTATGTACTTAGCCTCAATATTAACCTTAAAAATGCAGCTATTAGAGTAGATGTTTATTCTGCCTCTAGTACCAAATTATGCAGGCAAGCATAATTTGGGGATCACTGAAGGAAGAAAACCTAAACCACAGCTATTGTTAATTCGAGACCAAGTGCTTTTGTTTGTACCCACACGAAGCCAGAACGAGTCTAAGAACTGTAGCTAATGCTGGTTTCCTCTCATCACATCAGTGACCTGAGAGGTTCCTTCAGAGGATTATTGTTTAAGAAGTGGCTCAATGGAAGAGTAACTAACTACAGCAAATGAAGCTAAGCCATTTCCCCACCACAATTTCTCCACCTTACCACCAGCTCCTTTTCTTTTTCTTTCTGGTACATATTTTTGCTCCTCCATCACCAAGAGTGAAATTACCATTCGGTTCCATTTCTGTAACTTTGGACCGATTCCAGTGAGTGTTGATAGGCCCTGGGGATGCGTGTTATCCTGCATGCTCTGTGTGCTCCCTCTGAACAATGCAGAGCTGATCCCTCTGCCCGTGCCAGCTTGCTCCTGAGCCATGCGGTGGGGGAACGTTCCAACTCCCTTCTGTGTCCTGAAGGTTTTGGCTCCAGCCTTGCTTGTTTGCCATGAGAAGGTTCCAAAATAAGAAACGCATTCATTCCTGCTCCCTTCTCTTCACATGGTTACATTTAGCCTTTCTTTTAGTGCTTTCCTCTCCTCCCAAGGCTGGGAGTGTACGCTGTCTCACTGCCTATAGAAATGATAATTTATGTGCTGTCCCAAAGATTTGCTCGTATTTGAGCTGCTCTCAACTGATCTGACTTTATAGCCTACAGCTTTAGGTGCATCTGATAATTTCCTTTTTCCCCTCATTGTTTTGGTTCGTTAGTTTTAGCACTGCTGACACAAACAGTGCATTTCAAAAGGCATCTTTCCTGTGGGCTCTGTTTACTCGTTAACGTGGCTAAGTGTCATCTGAAGTCCTGGGTGACAGCTCTCCTTGCTTTAGACTGTGGCAGTCCCATATAAGATTTATCATATCTGAAGGAAAGCACAGCTACATCTGTAGGAAAGTGAAGAAGAGTCATGAGAAAAGGGGAGTTGGTGGAGTTCTGGCTGTGAGGGGGACTGGGGAACTTGACATTTAGGTTCCTGCACAAGATGTAATTTCCAGCTGAACAGCTCAGGCACTTACACAGCTTCACTTTGGCCCCAGCTGTGCACTAAGTGCAGCCGACATCTCCTTAAAAGCCACTCACAGAAACCTGACTTGATGTGACTGTTTTGTTTTCAGTAAAAGGCAGGAGAAAAGTTGCTTTGGTAAAGTAGCTGATAGCCCACATGAACTGGGTTGGAATATTTTAGCTGGGCCACTCAGAAGAGAACCAAAGTAGTTGGGAAAATGGCAGCTGAATCTGACAGCTTGCAAATAAAGTTTTGCTGGAAACACTGCACACTGAGTTGATGGCTGTGTAGCTTCTGGTACTGAATTATTGGTACAATCCCAGTTCTTTCCAATGAATCGCATTTTCCTCACTTCAGGATTAATCAACATGTCATTTAGATGTACTCTCAGACAATAAGCACCATGATATGGATGTCAAACTATTTTAGGTCAGGCAGTTTTCCATTTTTAGCTTACATATTCTTTTTGAGGACTAATGCCTCAAATTCAGAATAGGCAAATGTTACAAAATCTGAGCAAAATCCTGACTTCATGAAGGATCAGGGTTGTACTATTGACCCCAACAGAGCCAGGATTTCAGCTGACAGGTCTGTTTTAATTAAAGATTCTTCCTGTTCAAATTATGGTTCTATCCTCTCTAACTGAGACAGTTATTCAAATTCCTGCTTTTAAAATGTCTTCACGTTCCAGAAATGTTGTAGATGGGGAAACATAAGAGCAGAAGGGGGGGAGGCTGTATTTTTTTGAGTGAAAGGTAAAAGAGGTCCCTGATTCACTGCACTGTGATATTGCCTAGTACAGAGTCAGTTTTTGCTGTGGATCCTTAACATCTTTATCAGTCTGACATAACCAAGATTGAATTTTGAATATATACTTACATATTAACATACCTGTGTTCTTGTACATAGCATGTGTACATATACACATATATATAAACACAGAGTGCCTCCTTCATTAACATTAAATAATCATACACAGTGAAATGTCTTAAGCAAAGCAATCTCCAAAATTAAGACAATAAAAAATTTTAGGGAGAAAAAACAAAGCAGGAAAAGTATCCATCTAAAATGGAGTCTGCCTTTCATCTTGTTTGAAAGTTGGACAGGCACATGTATGTGCCTGTACACCTTCGCAGCTGAGAATTCAACAAGGACAATCAGGTGACATATTATACAACTCCTGCAGAAACTCACAGAGCCAGTGAGGATGGAATTCAAGCCCTCCCTGTCCACAGTGAGTCACTGCCATCCCAAACAGAAGAGAAATGCTGGGTATGCCTACACCAGGGGTAGCCAACTGGAGGCCCACAGAACTTGGATCCAGCTCACAGAGTGGTTTTCTTTGGCCACAGAGGAGCTGCCTGGCTCTGAGGCCAACCCTGTGGTGCTGCTCTTCGTGCTTGGGGCAGGATGCACAGGGGGTTGTGTCTGCCTGATCTACATGGGGTCAGCTAACCTGCCCTAGCTGACAACAAAAAGGGCTTTCCAAATGCTGTGCAAGTTGGTTATCCCTGTCTCCATGCTTTTCTTCATGAAGAGGAAAACTTATTTTACTCCTGGTCTGAGCTGGCCAGAGCCCCGAGCTCAAGCTTAATATCCTGCCTCTCAGCAGGCCACAGCAATTTGGGCATGTAGCACATTAGCTGCAGCTCCATGGCTTCTGGTTCTCTTGGCCAGCAGCCAGAGTAAGCTCGTATCTGCCTTCAAAAGACCATGTAGACATCGCTTGTGTAGCTGGTAGTCAGAAGACCCATGACAGGAGTGGAAAAATACTGCTCCTGCACAGTGGAGAGCAGGAGTGTGGCTTGTGCTTTACAATCTCTCAGTGTCTTTTCCCAGTTCTGGGGACCTTCACTACTGACCAGGATTGCCCATACTGACTAGTCTGGCCTAAAAGTCAGGCAGTTGTGCTCTGCCAGTGTATGCTGAACATGGAAATGCCCACGCAGCAGATCACAAAGTACCTGCCTACCTGAGGTTCAATCACTCTCAAAACCCTGCCTAATTTCTCACATTAAGTCTCCTAATTCTCCAGGTTATAATTCCTTTTTAAACTGCCCCATTGATTTAGTAGCATCTTTAAAAAGAGTATTAAAATTATTCCCACCACCCCCCCTGCAGCACTGCTCTGGTTCATTAATTACTTCACATTACCAACATAAAACTTGTAAAGCCAAAGAGAATTGCAGCTCTGACTTGCAGTTGCTCTCCCATGTTCTGACCCCAGGTCTGGGACTGGCAGCTCCAGCCCCTGCCCTCCACGTTCACTGCACAAACACACTCAGAGCCATTTGCTGCCCTGAAAACCACCACAGCACCACATTGTATATCAGGGCTCTCTGCACTTTGCTCAGAAGAAATCTCTTCCAAGCTGTAACTATCTGAGTATGAATCAGCTCTCGGGGTCATTTGGATTCTTTTTTGGCATTTTCTTTCCTCTTTTCTCATAGAGGAAGAAACCACGTGGCCCTCTGGTCCCTCTCCTCAGCCATGTAAAATCACTTTTCTGTGTGCACAAGGAGTAAAAAGATGTATTTCCTTTCAGAAATCTGCAGATATTGCATGCTCAGTGATGGCTCTCCTCATCTGTCAAGCATGATTAACTGGACAGGAGATAATAAACATCAGAATCACACCCTCACCGATTGCACTGAACTATAGTCCACAGTGGAGTGGGGTGGCACCTCTCCCAGGTGTCATGATCCAAGTCTGGCTCCCAGGATTTTCAGTGCCTCGTTGTGAGCAGCAGTGCTGACAGCCCCGGAGCTTTCATCCTGCAGCAAAGGGGACACACACAGGTATTGAAGACTCTGGTGCACAGCCTGGTTGTAGGAGCTGAACTGCTCTTCCACATCCAGCCCATGCACCAGGGAATTCTCTGTTCAGCTGCTGCAGGGATCTGCTGCAGGGATGCTCGGCAGCAACACCAGCCACGCAGGCTGCGCCCCAGGGCTCACCTCTGCCTCCCCCTTCAGCTTCCCCTCTCCAGCTTCCCCCTTTCTATATCTCACTCTCTAAACAGGGAGCTCACAGAAAAAAGTTCAGTGTCAATTGACTATTCCTCAGCCTGAGCAGAAAGGGAACAGCAGAGTGATCATCTTCCCAGTGAGTCAGTGCTTGCTGGAGGATGCATGACTCACTAGTCCCCACACGGGCTGCCTCCCTCCTCCCCCATCGCTGTGCCTCACCTCCAGCCTCTCCTATTCCAATCCCACCTTTACCAAAATCATCTTTATTCATGACTCCTTCCTGCCGTTACCTTCTTTGCTTGGGGACAGGGAAAACTTAACAGTCCTCCTGTTTCCATATTAGGAAAAGGTGCTACTCGTTTTCACCGCTCAGGCTGAGGTCTGGCCCCTCTGGACATGCACACAAACCTGGCAGCAAAGGGACTTTCAAGGAAAGTCTATTAGAAACTGCAATTCCCTGCACTAATATATTCATCCTGATAGGCTCTCAGTTCTTCAGCTTCCCCTCCAGCCCATTGTTCTGATTTCTCAGAGGTATTTCTATTAAGAACCTGCTCCACTAAGAAGTTATGAACCTGGATTAAGTAAAGGCAGTAACTGCTGATTGAACCAAGAGAAGAATCAATGAGGCAGTGTTAGAAATCAAGGAACAGAGTATTTTTTTCCCCCATCAGTTCCAGTGCAATGCTGTTCACTTCTTGCTTCCTGACTTTTACAGAGACCTAGTTATTCTCATCTTACCCCACTGGGCTAATTTTCTTCCTAGAAACAAAGTACTGGCTGCTCAGGATCACAGCAGGAAGGAGTCAGGAGGCAGAAAAGCATTTTGTACCATAGAAAGGACACTGTCTGTAATGCAGAAATGGAGACAGAGAAGCTGGTGACCTTTAAAAAAGGAAGAAAGTGGGGAGTTCTTTTACCTTTTGGGACGTGCAGAAAATAAAAGGATATGACTTTTGGAAATACAAGTTTGTGGACTAGTACTGGGTGCCAGATTTGCAGCACAAACATGCCAAGCAGGGACCCCAACCCAAGCAGGGCTGCAGCTGGCACCAACCAGCAGCAAGTGTCACAAACATCTGCTGGGTGGAGGGGAGGAAGAGCCTTTATCCCTCTGTGGTGGGGTCCTTCATGGATGTGCTGAGTGGAAAAAGGGGCAGGGAGGGTTCAGGTCCTGCTTGGGGCCTCCAGGTGTGACTGCCATGCAGACAGTAATGAAGGTGATAATTTGCTGGGTAATGAAGGTGATGTCTCCACAGGGAGGGGACTTGCCCTGCTTCAGCCCACACTGCGTTTTCCTAGGAAAAAAGGCAGCTCAGCGTCCCGTACTCTTTGGAACATTATATCTTTTGCTGGTAATAATCACAGGTTGTCATCTTGAAGAGCAAAACTTCATTAGCCAGCAGGCCTGATTTCTCTGGAAAATAATCAGAAAACATCTAAAACCCAAAACCCCAGCAACGTTTGTGTGACTTTACAGTGAGACTTTGTGACTGCTCATGCCAGTTCCAGCAACACCAGACACAACAGACCCATGGAGGGATCCATAAAGGGAGAAAAGCCACAAAATCAAGCCATTCAACCCCCAAGCCGGACAGTGGTTGCAAAGAGAGGGCATGGGGGTGATTCAGAGAAAATTCCTCAGTTTTTTAAAGCTGTCCCTGCCCAATGGAAATGCCAAACAAGTAGCAATTCTGCTTGTTTCTGTCTCGCAGTGAAATCTTTTGCCTGGAGCAGATTGTGAGTAGCTAGTTACAGGGCAGCAGGCATGACACATCCTGGCCACAGCCTGAGTGAACAGAGTGCACTCCTCGGGGCAATCCCTGCCTCTCCCTCACTCTTGTACAACTCCACACACACAAAATAAAGCTCAGTATAAATAACTGCTCTGTCTCCCCTCCTGCTCTAAAATGTAAGCAATTTAAATCAGAAGCCTTTCTTACAGGGAAGAGCAGAAAGCCAGTGTTTGGAAGGCACTTTCTTCTCACTTGTTAACATTAAGCCCAGCCTTCTGCTCATAAATAATGCATATAACTCTTTTTCCTCAATTACACAGTAGTGTCAGATTCCACACTGTGCCTTCCCAGAGTTACTTTCTGTCTCTTCTGGAGACAGCAAGGCCCACTTGGATGTCTGCAAGAGCCACAAACTCATTAGACTTCCAGAGGATCCTTTTCATCCACCAGTAAAAAGACACACAACACCTCTGCCTTGGAGTTTCAGTAATTATGCCTTGCTGGACTGAGATGCTGGATAGAATCAGTGTTTACAGTAAAAAGGTTTTGCCATATCCCAGCACTCGTGGTGCAGATTCCAAGCACACTCCAGGATGCCAGGATGAGCTGGGCAAGAGGGTCACTGCATACATAGCTCATGAGCTGGAGTCCACGCAGCTGAATAGGAATTAAGACAATGCTCCCGTGGGCTGAGCAGGGAGGCAGAAAAATCATGGGGAATTCAGTTTGTCAGGTGTGTCAAAAATGTGAAAACAAAAGAAAACAACCCCTCTTCTTTTCCTGCCCACCATCTTTTTTGATTAATTTAAACTTGTTGAGATGAGAAGCCAAGATTTCTGCTTTGCTATCAACAGCTTGCTGTCTATAGATACTGACTCATTACTGAGAAGCTGCCTGCCTTTATGCCTTAAACTAGGCAGCCAGAAAATGTTAGACTGAAGCATTGCTTGTTATAGATTGACAACATTTAAAACCTAGATGGCCGAGCTACTGATATAATTTCCATACTCATTAACCATGACATCTCCAGCTCTCCCCCACAGCATTCTGTCAGATTCAGCCAGACCAAAAACCTGTCTTAGCTGCCAGAAATCATTTCTTTACTCCTCCACGGATTGGCATCGCCTGAATGTGCTCTTACCCCTCAGAGCAGAAGTTTATAGAAATCTCTTTGCCGTCCCCCAGCTGTGCATCCTGCCTGCCCTGCACACACACACACACACACACACACACACGCTCTATTAGCTGTCCATGCCCGTCTCCTGGCAGGCTGCCTGTTCACAGGCTGCTCCAACAACTGCCCTTGAGCATCAGCCAGTGCCAAGTCCCCTCTGCGGGGTTCATGCTCCGTGCTGGCACTGACACAATCCTACTGGATGGCTTCACCCTCACGCTGACAACGACCTCTTGGGGACCCCAGGTTTGCTGATGGCAACAAGCTCCTGAGTGTTTTCCAGGCTCACATTTGCCAGGTTGTATTGTCACGGCCGCCTCACAGACCAGCAGTCTGTCAATAGCAGAGCCAGGGCTTACAAATGCAGTGTGACACAGGAATGTAGGACTCTTGGAGTTCTTGGTATGAAAGGCTGTTTCACACATGATGTGACACTGAGAACAAGCACAGCCACGGGGGTGAAAGGTGGGTGCTGGGCTGGGCCAGGAAACCTTATGTGGGCACTGTGAAAGGAAAGAAGTTTAACTGGTGGGCGTTAAAAGGGTGAGCGACAGCATTTCCAAATAACTGATCGTACAAGGAGAGTAACTTTACCCACCAACAAATCCTGCCTGTGAACGGGAAGCAGCTTCCAACCTCCTGCTGCACACAGCTAGGGCAAATGCCAGAGTGTCCAAGGGGTCACTCAGTGCTTCATAGCTCAAGTACCATTTGCTTTATAAAAAAGTCCATATCGACTAAGAAAGAGAAGAGAGGAAGAAAAACACCTCTGTGCTGCCCAGTTGGGGTAATCACCTGTGAAAGGGCACAGCTCAGTCCTGGCCCTGACATGACAAGTGTATGATTAGTGCTACCAAGTGCCACAGCATCAACAGGGAAAAAAATGTTCTCACCCACCTTGTACCTCTCAGGAGACCCAACCATGGAATCACACAGCACACACGTCGGGCTGTCAGGGTGCCCGAGGTGAAGCTCTGGCTGTGCTGCCTCACAAGGCATGTTCCCTGCACAAGGGGAGAGATGAATTCATGGCACATCTCACGTACATTGATAACCCCTGGCTGTCCCCACACGGGCTCAGCGTAGGTCAAATTACTCTTGCTGGTGTCAACATTCTCTGCCCATGTTTAACAGGAAATGGCGGAAAGATGCTTTGCTTTACATTCTAAAGCTGGAAGAGTGAAAATACATGTACAGCTTAAAAATTTCACTTAAAATGTGAAACTGGTCCAAGTGTTTCAGATGGAAGCAGCTCAAAGGAACAAAGAAGTCTTTCCGACAGACTCGGAACCCAGTCAGGAACAATGGGGCTTAGATTTAAAACACAACCCAGAACTGAGTTCTTGCAGTATCTGGAAAATGTGATTGATGCATTTTTTCATTCATCATTATTATCTCCCATAGACATTCACCCTGATCCTAACATCTTTATTGTCCACATAGAGCAAATTTCCTCTCAAACAGAAATGAATGTTCCAGTAAATTTCCGTAGACAAAAACATAGAAATTAAACAAAAAGAAAGGACCCCTTTATAACTTTTTAAAAAACATACACTTCATGTTGTGATTCAAAGTGCTCTTTGTTTGAGTAAGTATAAATACCGAATTTGACAAATTAAAAAAAGAAAAAGAGAAAGAAAACTTGTGTCATGAGTTAAGTAACAATTGCAGCCAGTTCCAGACTGATTACACCGAGAGGCAAAAACTAGGTAAAGTCAGGGTTATTATTTTGCCTCAAGGACAACAGATCTTTGTCCTGAACCCTGCAGTCAATACCTATAAATACTATGAATGTTGTCATAAAATTTTGAAAAACCTCTCTATCAAGGACACAAATACACGACCTTCTGATTTAGAATTGCAGCAAAGTTCAGTCAGAAGCTACAATTCACTTCTTAGAAATGTAAGACAATGGTTTTGCATGCAGTTCAGCTGATGTAAAAGATCTTTTTGTCTGCATTAGTCTTAAATCCTTTTAGCTGAACTCATTAGTAATGGGGACAGGGAGATCAGTATTGTCTTAAAGCCCTTTGTGTGCCACCCTCTGAAAAGGAAGGTAGACCAGAGAGAGAGAAAGAGCAATGGCCAGAGCAGGTGTCAGGCTGAGCAGGGCTTGGACACCTCAGAGCCCTCCCTCTCTCATCCTTAAATGAGGCTCAATAAATCAACCCTCCTGCAGAAATGTTGTGTGACCTCTGGCAAGAGATGCAGTTTAAATCCACATGAACATTTCCTTTTATTATCAGTAAATACTCTTGAATTGGTTGAAATTGTTCCTGCCACTGATATCGCTGATCTCTGAAGAGATAAACATGAGCTGATTGATGACTTGTCTGCAGGATCTATTTCAACCACCCCCAGGCAGGATATTTTCCATGTGGGTAATAATAAATCTTACTATTGAATGTCATCAAATGAAAGAAAATCATGGTAAAAATAGGCAGAGTTATGTATTTCTCATTATATAATAATAAGGAAGATTTTTCAAAGATTCAAGGAGCTTCCATTTACATGCATGATTTTTTCAAATGGAATCTTTTTGCCTACATTTAATATATATATTTTTAAAAGCCTTGTACAGTCAGGCAATGTAAAGAGACTCTCTCCTCAAAATAGCCTGTCATGTAGTCAGGTCTGGAAGGTGAGTTTCTCATCACAGCTGAGACTGAATAAGAACAATGTCCTTTCTCAACAGATACCAGAGCTGCCTTTTACTACCACTTTTTATGTGGTATTTTCAGGCATTGCTCGCACTATTTTGTTCATTTTATTTCTAAAGGAAACCAGTGGCATCTTTTCTGTCTGTTAATAGAAAAGGTTTGGGGGGAGAGCTGTCACTCACCCTTATTGCTTCAAATTCTTTTCTAAAACTGATTGTAGAATTCCAGGGAAAAGCTCTCCCTTCGTAACGAGAGCATCATTGAAAATGCTCATTCCACATTATTTGTGCCAAGCTCAGAAATAAAGATCTAAGCAAGTTTCTAGGACCTGCTACATACAATAAAGGCAATGCTTTGTACCAGGGTGGCTGTGCTGCAGAGGAAGGGAAATGTACAAATCCAAGTCTCACATTCAAGATGTAAGCACAAGAAAAAGAGCTGTGAAGATTACAGGTGATCCACTTACCAAATGTTGTATTTCAACATCATATTATCTGCACAGTAACACAAAAAACCTTTGTCCTCAAATGCAGTAATCCAGACAGAGAAAGTGTGGAGATACAGGAAAAGGACTGGAGAGAAAAATAATGTGAGGCAGCACCTTCCTGCTCTCTCTGTCCTCAGTCTATGGAGACCAGAGAAAGTTTGGGGAGGAAGGGGATAGAGAAAGAAGCTCTGTAGGTATGTCCTGTGTAACATCTCCCCTGTGCAACATCTACTGCTCCATTCTGGGTGCAACTTGTTCAGAGCAAAGATGGTGAGAGGAAAAGAGGAGAATAGAAGAGAGATGGGAGAGCTGTGCAACTTGAAGGGAATGTGTCGGCTCCTTAGGGACCAGGGAAGATGTTGGCTTTGGCCAGCAGGAAAAGTGGATGGTTTTATAAAGACTGGGGAAAGCAAGGCAGGAGTGCAGAGGCTAGGGAAGAAGAGTCTGGTACTACCAAAATTCAAAACAACCATGGATCACATGAATGGAAGAGCAACTCATTGCAGAGTCAGTTTGCCATTAATTTTGGGGTGCAGACCACAATTAGTAAAATAAACAACAAAACCGTATCATCCTGGAGAAAAAGACAGCAGTACTTGTGATTTCACTGGCCTTCAGGCTGCCATGGGTAGTCTTATTTCCATAACAGAAGTAGGGCCTGTTTGATTTTAATATGAGCCTGAATACCCAGATTATAATTTCAATTCTTTCTTGTTATAATCCAAGCACTACTTCAGCATTCAGGTGATTTCTAGCACCATGAATATACATTAAGCATACTTGGAACAGGACATTTTATTCCTTGAACTCGTTTGAGCCTACAGACTGCTGTCAGCATGAGCACAGACTACACCAGGTGAGCTTAGATTCCTATTTCTAAAGGAGAGCACCATGTGCTGTGACAAGAGGCACTAAATTAACCCCCTAAGGCTGATTCTCCTCTGCCATTTAGTCATTAGCTTCATGCACCTGAATCATAAGAGAGAACCTTCATGTTTGTGACAGAGCTGAGAGAAGCTTCACAAAACTCTCCATGGGTCACAATAAAGCTCTTGGATGCAAAGCTGTCAACTCAAACATGACCATGGGAAAGATAAAACAACATTATTTTCATGCACACTCCTGGTGGGACAGGAATGAGGAAAGTGCCTTTCACCTTGAGCTCAGTGGGAAACACAGTGTGAACAAGTTCTGGCCATACTCTCTCTGGGCAGTACAAGCAGAGGTTAAAGCAGCTTTCAGATCTCTCCAGTTTTTCTTGGAAAAAGCAAACCCATGTCCTCCAGACAAGGCTGCTCCCCCTGTGACAGCATTCAGTCTCCTCATTCAAATCCAGATTAAACCAGGCAAGTCCAGCACCCACAGCCCTGTCACAGCTACTCTCTATGGCCACACAGGAATGGCAGCAGATCCATGATGTCATATGGTATTGCTAAATATCCAGAGATAAACACAGACCAGAAACCCCTCATGAGACTGGAGAGCCTCACTGGGGTGGTCAGAAGCATCCTGATCTAGATATTCTTATTCTAGACAAGAAAAGCTACTGAAAACTTTTGGACCTGCCCAGTTAGATTCAAAACTTACCCTGGCTGTGAGTGTCCAGGCAAACCCAGCAAATATTCCTCCTTCAGCACCCCCAACTAGTTTGTGAGGTGGTCTCTGCTAGAGGGTCAGGGCTGGGAGACAGAGGCACTTCCCAGAAATCTTCAGCCCATGATCTAAAAGAAGGGAAGAAATAAAAGACTTTGGTTTATTAGTTATTCTTCAATCCCAACCATTACAGGACAGGCACAATGTTTATGATGGATTCATTTAGAGAACATTTTCTCCCTGCCCACATAACTGTGCTCCAGACTGAAGCCAAAGCTGTATGGGGAGGGGGAATAAAAGCTGCAGACTTTTTTCAGGACCATACACAACCCAGTGCTTCCAAAGTGCACACAAGGAGACAAGCCAGCAATGTGGAGCTGGCTTGACCAGTAGGAAACCACATCCAGTTTTTCCTTGGACCACAATGTTCTCCTACAGCTCCAGCAAGCCCCCCATGGCAAGGTACCACCGTGAGAAGAGGAGAGAAAATTCAGAAGCATTCACACAATCTGCCATTTACTCTTCCAACAAGAAATTTGTATGTTCTTGGAAAGCTTTTTTTTTAGCCTGAGCCTGAATAAAATGCAGCATTACTCCCTGACCATCTTTGAGCAGCTCTCCTGCACCTCTGACACGTACCAGGTTTCCAGGTGCCACTGTTGCCATTTCACCTGCAGTTCACAGCACATCGACCTCATCTCTAATACACATGTACAGTCAAAATCACTGTACCCACAGGGACCAATTTATTTTTCCATCACCTGTAGCTTCCTTCATTTTATGCAGGAAGAAGCTGGCAGCCTCTAACAAGGAGTGTTATGAATAGCGTGGTAACGCCTTTCTTCATCCCTGTTAAATTTCTCATTTCATCTTGTGAAGTCAAATCCTGGTTTCTGCAAAGTCCCTAAAACAACCTACATTGATTATAATTGGCTCTGCAGTTGGACTGCGTGTACTTTATCTCCAGTTTTGCAGATTCATTGCCTACTACTGCTGTCTTCCTACATTTCGATAGTTATCCCACTGCCCTAGAGGTTGTTTTGGCAGTTGGAGGTTGTGACAGTGCTGACACAATACACTGGAGAGGTACTTCCAGTAGAAAAGTTTAATTTCAGTGTTGTTTGACCACGAATTATGGTTTCTGCCTTGTCCCTCCATGTGTATTACCCTCACTCCCCCATTAGGAGCTGAGCATTCAGACAACTGCCGAACTGCACAGACAATGCCTGGTGCACAAAAAGGGATCCAGTACCTTTGGGAGGTTTGTGACTTGTATTCTGTTACAGGAGGCAGTAAAAACAGGCCAAAATATCAATTTATTACTTCAGTCAGACCATTTGAAAGCACAGTAATTGTGAGTCCATGTCCAATCCCTTATGCTGTTGGTGTGTAAGAAATAATACAACAGAATAAAATCTAGTGAAAAATGAGGCTTCACATCAACATGCAAAGCTACAAATTCCACTAAGATGGATCAGGTCATGGCTGTTGAGGATCTCGGTATTCAGGGACCTTTATGAACCCTATAACAGATTTTTTCAAGTTAAATCAAGACCCCAGCAAGATTCATTGGCATGAGCACTTCTCACATTTCTGCTGTTGTAAGGACCAATGTCCATGGCACAGTGGGCTCAGGACAGATGCTGCTGCCCAGCTCTGCACCCTTGGCACTGTAACTGGGGTCATTTCACGGATGGAACAATCCCATTATGGACCAGGACACTCTTTACATGTTGCTTCACTGTGCCGCGTTGAAACCCCAATTTTCCAAAGGTCCGTGGTTTTGTTCCTGTGTGTTTTATCCTGCTCTGTCAGAAATGCATCACAACAGTGCTTCATACAGGTCTCCTCCTGCTAATGCATCCCCTCACGGGATTATCTAAGTGCTCTTGGTACAAACCCTCTGATAAGCCTTGGAAGCAGCGGCACATCCAGCGCTATCAGCAACTCGTTATGAAAGGAATGTCACGGCAAAGCGCTGCCGAGTCACAAGACAAAAACCACCCCGGTGTTTACAGCAGGGTAGGAAATACCACATTGAAATAAAAGCATGATGAGGGAAGAGTGCACACTTCGGGGTGGAAAGAAATCCAAACCACCTCTAAGCTCCCGGTCCCTTTGTCATCGAGTACATTATAGACAAGATTTGTTTGGAGTAAAAGGCTTTTTGTGCAGCTTTATCTTGGCCTGTAGCAGATAGAACTGACAACCCTGAAGTGGCAAAAATCACTTGCCAAGTGCCACATTCAGCGAACAAAGGAACCCAACACCATGCATGGAACAGCAAACTATCAGCTCCCAGGGGGAAGTGTCATTTTCACATCCAGTTTGCTACACCAGAGTGGGAGAGAAGCTCCAACTGTTTTGAATTCATGTGTCAAGTCAATCACAGGAACAGATAATATTGGCGTTATATAAAATTTCGGAAGGAACCCCCACCCACCACCTGTAACACTCACTCGCCACTGTCAGAACAGCTCTGTAACTGAAGACAGCACCAGAGAGAAGTCATCCTCGGGGCTTTCTGCAAAGCAGATGATGGGATCATTACAATTCATTTTACATATGAACTGAGGCAGAGAATAAGTGTTTATTTTTATTCTCACCAGAACAGTATCTAAAAGTTTCCACTGGACTCTGACTGTAAGTGCTACTTGCTTGATTCAAGTTTAAAAAATTGTCNGAAGGGAAAGGGAAGGGAAAGGGACAGACTGCTCACAGAACGTAAGACTTTTTTGCTGCAAGGTGTTGCTGTGCCCCCAAGACACAGATCTATTTAGTTTCCTCCAAGTATCTTAACCAAGATCCTCCAAAAGGAGGGATTTTTGTTCACCTGCACAGGTAGTGTTGGTGTCAGAGCTGGGAACTGAGAAGTTAAACACCATATTCAGGAGGAGAGAGGCTCTGAGGACCAGCAGCCTCCACTCAGCAGCCAGGGACGGTCTCAGACCTTCTGCTTGACACTGTGATGCAATGAGCTTATTCCTACCCACACCTAATCCAGCCAAACAGCATTAACAAGAGCTTGGACATGCACTAAGGAGTTGAGACTCTCCAACTTTTTCCCCACAGAGAATAAGGAGCTTTCATAGGGTGACTTCTGAGCCCAGGAATAAGAGCTTAATGTGAATGGTACCTAAACGCATTTTTGATACCATGTACAGAATTTCAGGGCTTCCTGATGCTGCAAGTCTCACCCCTTGACCTTTCCACTAGCCCTTCTCCCCTCCTTTGTACATAGTCAGTGCTAAAATCCATGGATTTGAGTTTTACTCAGCTGTGTCTCAGTACACCAAGGAGGAATCATACCTGCCCTGCTTTGCCCATCCACCATTACCCCAAATTAAAGCTATGCCAGTCCTGTCCTCTTTCACAAGCACTGAGAGCAAAGAGAGAAAACCACAAGGGGAACAGATGCTGTGGTTTGAAGAAAAAGAGAGAAAAAGATATCATTGCTCTCTGAAAGCATCCAGAAATGTTCCTATTCAAGTCATTCAGGCCTACATAAGATCAGGGAGAGCACAGGACTACTGTGAGGAAAATCTAGGTCACATATGATCACAGCAGCACAGCTGCCATCATCTCAATGGCCATGTGAAGTGAGGACTGCAGCAAGGACCTCTGCTGAAGAGGGTTTTTTTTTTCAGTCCTGTTTTACAATTTCCCCTCATTAAGGTGTATTTTCCGGCAGGGCTGTGAGTACATTGGGTCTTCAATTGGGGTGAAGGATTTAGCTATAAATCCCAAAAATGATTCAGTCAGTGGAATTTCTGTAGGATCATTTAAATAGTTTATAGGCTGCCAAGCAGGATTTTAACCTTCTAACAGTGACAGGAACAGTGTTACTTTCCTGTTCTTTTGAATGCCAACACATTTCTTAGTTCTCTTTGTTTCGTATCTGTTGTGGAAAGATACACGTTGCTCCCATTTTCATTAAGGAAACAGGAATCTTATACTGTTTTAATACACCTGTGAAAACTACTTGAAATCCTCTCATTCAGTGCTCTCCTTTTGTTAAATACACAGGTCAGACCTTCTGGTCCCTTCTCCCCCTTCACAGAAAAGTTACTTTTGAATGCCAACACATTTCTTAGTTCTCTTTGTTTCGTATCTGTTGTGGAAAGATACACGTTGCTCCCATTTTCATTAAGGAAACAGGAATCTTATACTGTTTTAATACACCTGTGAAAACTACTTGAAATCCTCTCATTCAGTGCTCTCCTTTTGTTAAATACACAGGTCAGACCTTCTGGTCCCTTCTCCCCCTTCACAGAAAAGTTAAAATAAAGAAGGTGAAAAAAAAAAAAGAGAACTAGGACAGCATAGCCCCAAACCATTATCTTTTTTCTAGATATTTAAACAGACTCTCCATCACCCTCTCTTCTCTCCTTTTCTACACCTTAATAAAATCAGGCAGGATCTAAAGCCTAAACCCTGAACACTCCTGCAATTCGGGAGATCAGAGGGAAGGGACAAGTGTTCATGGGTGCCATGCAGTTAAGCCAAGCATCTTGGAGCAGCCTTCATTAAGGAGCTCTGCCAAGAGCCCTTGCACAGGCAGCTGGAGCAGGAGCAGCTGTGGCTGGGGAGCAGGAGGAAGTGCTGCACAGCACCAGTCAGGAAAATAATGCACAGAGGGACCCTTTGGTGGAAGTGAGGATGTTACAGATAAAGCATTAAGAAGGATTTGTTCCCCAAAACAAGCAGCCCAGACAGCAGAGCAACAGGAAGACAAATCACCTCTCTGCAAAGGGACTGATTCAGACTCATTGTTAGACCTGGCCATTTGTCTCCCAAGGTTTTCTAACCCTGATGCTGCTGCAGCCCTTTCCAAGCCCTGGGACCAGCACAACTGCTCCCAAACTTTGGGAGAAGCAGTGACACTTGGGGCTGAGGGCAAGGACACTTTTGAGTCATGGCCACTAATTAAGTAACTTGGTATGAGTTGGAGAGACAGATATTTTAATGTATGGCAGTTCAAGAGCAAAGACTTACCTCAGTATCTTAGGTAATATGTTCTTAACCAGGGACTAAGAGTAATGTCTCTGCTATCATATTAAAAAAATCTGGTATGAACTCAATCCTGGCTGGGGATCCTGTGTGGTTGCTAACCCTGGCAGCTTGGCCCCTGTGCCCTGGGTCAGACCCTCCCTGTGGGATTTCATGGGGGATTCCAGTGATCCTTCAGATCCATCGGGCTCTCTGAGATTTTGGGGGACTGGATGAAATGGACGGTTAATCTCTTCCTGAGCTTAACTGAGGGTCAGATTTCGCAGGTAGCTGAGGAGGTTGTGTCCTGTGTCACAACATTTGAATTCAGAACTCTAATCAGATGAACCAAGTAACTTTCAATCTAATTAGGAGAACAGTAGGGTTTGTTCTTAATCCACAACCATTTAATCTTCCGACTCATTAGTTGTGCACTGGCTGTATGAATATGTATATCTGGAAGGAAAAAAAACTTCTTTGACCTTGATGAGAATGATAACACACATCCCAAGTAGGTGTGCACTCACCTTCCATCACACTCCTTATTATGGAGATTCAACAATTCCTGTTGCTCTGGATTAGGGCACGGAGAGTTACAGACAATCCCGCAGCCCATTAGGCATCAGAGGCCTGATGAACCTGCAGTGATTAGCAGAGCATTTACAGACAAGCTGCCTCCTACCAATTTGCATGCAAATAAAAATGTATCTGTTTCAGAAGGCTGTTCTCCAGCATAACAAGAGCTCCAACAACTGGGGTGAGGAGGAGAGGAAACACATTCAAAAGGTTCAGAGCAGGATTTTGTTTAAGATACTGAATACACTGATTCAATACACTGGTGTCATTCCTGCAGTCCCTAATGAAAAACTATTCATGTAACTTTTTTTTGAAGAATTTAATTTCAAATAGAAATACACTTAGCCCCACTATTTCTAGAGCAGAATGAAGATCTCAACTATCAGGAATATTTCCTCAGTTTATGAAATTTTTCTATACTCCTATAAAACTAAACTTATATGCAAATCCTTGGATTTTTCCTCCATTTCCCTGATTTATACGTTGTTTCTCCTTTTACTGAAATTAATAGGGACCTCCCTTTGACTGTAAGAGAAGTAGGATTGCACAAACCATGTCTGCCTTAGGTCTGTTTTGCTCCTCTTGCATTCCACTACAAAATATGCCAAAATTAACACCTGTCCACACTTCCTGCAGCGAGAGTGGCAGAATTCCTACTGAAGTCAATGGGAATTAGGCTCAAGTACCTGATGCATTTGGGCACTACTCCTGGAAAATATCTCAATATGAGACATTTGTGAAGCACAGACAATGCTTCAGGCTAGAGAAAACCCTAAAAATCAGGGGGTAGGAAAAAATCTGACTCAAGTCTCTAAGTAGGACTCTTGTGTAGCTCTTGCTGAAAGTCTCCCTCTGGGAGCTGTGACAAAGCTGGGGAGGGATCCAAGCAAAGCCATCTCCTGTTCCCTTGTTCACTTGGGTTTATATTGTAGAGGAGACCCATCAGAGTGGTCCAGAGGCAGGAAATGGGACAAACTAAAGGACACAGCAAAGGAAGGGACCCTAAACTCCACTCAGACAAGAAAAATCCCAAGAAGGACCATGTAAGGGGACGGCAACCTCCTGTTGCCTGCAACAGCTGTGAGGATGAGAAGCAAAATGTGGATGTCTGCTATGTGAACAACCAGGCAAAATCCAGCTAAAATGGGGAGTGCAAGGCAAAGAAGCCACGTGACACTGTAGACTGACTGGTAGAATTAAAAGAAGGGTTGTATTTACTTTTGTGTTCTCCTGTTCAGCCATTCTGTTTCTAGCTGTTAGCTGTCTCCATTGTTGTTTATTTTAAAAGCCTCCACGGACAAAAAAATTCCACACTTGTGACTGAGACCCTGCAGAAGTAATTTCTTCCCCCAGCAATAAAGCAAATGCCAGCAAGAGAGGAGGGCTCTCACTGCAGAGACAGCACTGCCCTTAAGTGAACCAACACGTGCAAAGCCTTCACCCCAAGTGGGGAAGACCTTTTAACTTGACTCTGCCCGTATCAAGGGGATTAAGGGTACCATTTAACTCAGCCCAGCTTCTCAGCTCACAGTATCCTCGCACGCACCTCCACTGCTCTTTCGCAGCACCGCGCAAGTTCACTTGAGCCAGCTCTTAAGGCTTTTATCTTTAAAGCCAATGTAGATAAAAAGTTCAAGAGGCCATGGAGATGCAACCTAAAGCTGCCCCTCTAAAGTAACATGCTGCAGCTGCACGAGGAGCAGCAACAGCCGGTGCCCTGCGAGGTCTGGTGCTTTCTTGAGCTCGGCCTGCCACGTCCACAGCAGAGCAGGATTGGTCCACCCAGCAGCATCCCAAAACCTCAGCTTCTGAGGGGAATCTGCTCACAAACATCATCTGTTTCCAAAGGATGGTTTGTGCTGGGGTGAAATGAAACAAGTCCAGTTGTTGCGTTTCTTTTTCCCTGTGGAGCAGGTTCAGGCCAAAGAAATTTAACCGCTACTCAGCTGTTTTCTGCTGACATCGCTTGCATTCCTCTCTCTTCTCAAATAACATTTGGAACTCCCTGCCAGACAGTGCAATTTGATATATGCCCTGATGATAGAGGGTGGAGGGGAGGAAAGTACGTTGGCTAATATTTTTCCATTACAAATCTAAACGACCCAATCTACAGTTTAATCTGCAATAAAAACAGCAATTTCTGAAGGCTGGGTTACTGACTGGAGGCCAACACTTGTACCCAAACCTTTATACGCAGATCACTTTTAAGAGGTCATGATAAAATGGCTCTCAATGCTATTTCCAAGCTACAGCTTTTGAAACCACCCAATGGATTTTAAGCCCCAGACTCTTGGATCTCCAGACAAGATGTGACTCTGCTCAGAGCGGTTCAGCTGGCAGCTGATCACAGTGCCAGCAGCCTTATTCAACCCCAATGAGATTTTTCCTTCCCAGGTACCTCAGAGATCTTTCAGTATTGAAAAGGATGGTTTGCCTTTCATGAACCCAAGTCTCAGTGGCTGCCACCAACGAAGGAAAAAGTCAGCATTTACCACACAAGGGTTTTCCTATACTAATGGCAGGAAATACCACAAATACCAGGATGAAATAAAAATCCACAGCCCCTCCAAATGCCACATGAATTAGCAAGGTAAGGGCTCAGAATTTCTGGTATTTAGATGTCAATGCTCCTCTATGTCTTTGGCAATTCAGGGGTTTATTACTGCCTTTTATCTGAAAGTATAAATTTGCTTGTTTCTGCATCCAGCAGTGTTTTCAGAGTTATTATATTCCAAAAATACTCAACAGGAGTGACCATTTCAGGAAAAGAAGAAAACAAATTTTTGGCTGTGGCCCTGACAAAGTCCTTCCCTTTCTGTGGGGACTGAACCATGCTGGGATACTTGGTCCATTTACTTTACCATCTCCCTGCGTTTCTCTCCCAGGGCTGGGAGAGCAAAAACATGATGAGAAATTTTACTCCAACGTCAGCTGGCCCGAGGACAAGGAGGACAGAACCCTCTGAGGAAAGACAGCTCCCAAGGGGCTCACAACTAAGAAGTATTTCAGCTGTGAAAGCTTTGCTCTCCTCATAAGCATGGCCATGGCTACTGGACGTGCAGCTGGAGCTCAGCCCCTGTGAGCTGCACAGACAAGGACAGGCTCCTGGATGGACAGACAGCCCCTTTCATTCCTCACACCTCTGTACTAATGAGCATTTGTCTGGCTGTATGTGCTAGAGATGCAGGCTGAACCCTGGTGCAGGCACTGGAAGAATAAATGTCCTCGGGCTAAACAAACCCCAGTAAATCTTAGACCACAGCAAGTTTCCACTTTTTCTATTACTCCAAGATTTATCACCTAATCTAAACGATACTATCACCAATCTAATTTATTCTGTGATCACCTCTCACTCAGGGTGTCTGGGGGTCAAATACCACTGGATCGTGACAGAATGTGCCAGCAGTGAGTGCTGGGTCCACCCTGTCCCTTTACAGGTCTCTGAGGGCCCCTGCTCATGCTGCCAGAGCCTGCTGGGCTAACCTGATACACACATTGCTTCATTCCAAGCAGTCACTAAAACATCTCTTTGTAAGGGATTTCCAAAGTATATTTATCCCAAGGTGTTCTCCAGTCCTTCACCCCTGTGGGGACATCCTTGGTGCAGCCAAAATTCAGTTCTCTCTATGCCTTAGAGTCAGGGGGTGAGTTGGTTGGCTTGGAGCTTCTATGAATACATCAGCTTTCAGAGGGGGTGAGAGAAAAACATGACAGAATTTGGTCCTTCTCATTCAAATGACCTTATCTAGCAGCAGAGGGAACGAGGAGGGCAGATTCACCTTCAACATGATAATCTCCTGCTAGCTCTCCTTACAGCATTCCCAGCTTCTGCCCTTCACTGGATGCTGAGCACGAATGTAGGAATGAATCACTGCTGATCTTGGCAAAATACCAGTCTCCCTCCCTTTGCTCCAGCTTGGAATAATCCCAATTTTCCAAATGGCTTCAGTGAATCCAGGATTTAAGTTCAGCTATTAAAAAGTAGCGGGAACCCATAAATCACAGGCTTTATATCAGTGAGCTCTTTGATGCATTTAAAACAATTACTGGGAAATATATGATCTTCCTAAAAATAACTATTTATGTGAACACCCAGAGAGAAGCTACTGTCAAAATGTAATATAGGGACAATCTAATCTCCACCTTCAGACCCAAAGGCAGGCACGAAGACTCTCTTCTCTCTCTTTTGCTGCTCACAGCTGTATTAGAATTGATAATATGCTGAAATGACACATGCTTATGATGATATTAGAGCAGCATAAAAATTATGCAGTAAATTACTGTATGCAGTAAATTAATGTATGCCTGCTTCCAAGGCCAAGAGGGTGGAGATCACCAGCCCATAGGAGGTCATTTTTTCACCCATCATATTGCTCACAAAATGGCTTGTAATTACAGACTTTTACACCAGGCTTCTATCAACGGTGACATTTAATTCCTACCATGGATATGGATGCAGGAGTGCTGGATCAGACAGAAAGAGCTAATCTAGAAGCAGGTCAAAGAAGAAAGCAGATTAATTTATCCTGCAGTCCACACCTTGTCAGAATTTTTTACCAGCAAAACTTTTCCAGCCTGAAACCAATAATGTTGCTCTGTCACACACAGTTTCAGCTTTTGCTGATGTTGTTTTCAGGTTTCCACTACTGCTACTGGTCTGTCACCAGAGCGTGACAGAGTCTGTGCAGCACACGGATGTGGTTCCCACAACAGCAGAAATGGGAGTTGCCATCTCTGCTGCACATGTGGTGACAAAATATGACTTGTATTAATTAAATTTTGGAGGAGAGAACAAGCTTTTACCACAGATGCCCCACTGAAGAGGTTAGAGCACACCTACCTCCTGACCCCAGCTGGGACAGAGCAGGAAACCACACACCAGAAGTACCTCAGCTCCAGGTCACAGGAAGCACCTGTGGCACCAGATGCCAACTCCTAAATATCTGCAATGGCAACAGGAACACACAACCTCTCTGCTCTCACCAGTTCTTTTGCAATGAGACAGGACCAACACACAGCTTCCACCACTGAGTGATTCCTGCCATTAAACCCAACGAACCTGCAACTCAGCTCTGAGAACCAGCCCATTAGTGGTGGTGTTTGGTGCCAGACAGAGCTGGGCTGGGGAACCTGCAGAGCAAATCTGTGCTGTCCTGTGGATCCTCCACTTTGCAAATCCATGCTGATAGAAAGAAGTCTCATGGCTGCTGGGACACTCCAGCCTGCAAGGAAGGCTCTTCCCACAATGGTTAGAGCAAGCTGGAACAGGAAGAGGGAGCTCTTCCACTGTCCCCTGCAGAAACCCAAACACAAGGACATTCCTGACTTTTGTCCTCCTCTTCCCAGTCTCTTGTCTTTGCTCTCACAGCCCCAGATCCCTTCATCTTCTTTTGCTGCTACTTCCACCACCCCATCCCCAAGAAAGGGCAAGTTTGCTCCTGAGCTGGCAGTGCTGGAATCCAGCAATTTGCACTTCTGACCCTCCCTTATCCACATTCCCAAGGCTATACTTGCTCTATGGTCCTGCTGGCAAGAGGCTACCAGGGAAAACAAGAATTAACCTGGTGGATTAACCAAATGGACACAAAGCTGGGAGTAGGATTTACTGCACAGAGCACTGGAAACCTTTGGGTTTTGCTTCCTTATGCATCAAACTTTTGACTCTCTGCTCTGTGTGCATGAGATTAGTGCTATTGGCACAACCCACTTAGGAAATGTCTGAAAAAGATTCAGCCACTGCAGCATGATGAGGGAAGATGTCTTGATTTAAGAACACAGACATTACTAGAAAGGGGAAAAAAAATAAAAGGGTCCCTTACTGTTCTGACATATCAAAAGGAGACTAATGAACCACCAGTTCATAGAACGACCCTGCTCTTCATTTCAGAGCCAGGCTGGCCTTTTGTGTTAAGGACACTGAATAACAAGAGCAAGAACAAACAGAAAGAACCCTTTCCCCCTGCCCAAAGTAAATCCTGAAATGAAATAATTTAAAAACTACACCCTTCTGCCCTACTTTAAGGTCCACATAAGAACAGATGAAAAGTTTTGTTCCATTGGCAAAACCGAATCAAGGCTTTTGATCCTCAAAGATCTCTTAATCGCTTTGCACATCAGTTCTTTTCATTATTTCAAACATACTTGAAGACAGAGACTTTCCTCTCTCCCTTTTTTCCCCTCCTTTTTTTTTCTTTAAAAAAAAAAAGACTTCTCTGTGTTTGGGCCATTTCCCAGCCAACTCTGGCAGGATGGCAGACAGCTGTTTGTTCTTTACTCACCAAGAGTTTCAACATATACACAGGTTGACCTGCATTAGCAAAGTCCAAGAAAGCATGATCCTTGCCACCAGTTGTTCTAGCTCATAACATCCACCTCTTTGCTCTTCTGGAGCCTAAGGAAAGTTTCCAGGAAGATTATATGCTTCTGGTTAAAAAAAGAAACTAGTTGTTGGTGGGATGATTGTTGGGGTTTTTCTGAAGCTTGACTCAGAATTAGTGTCTGTGACATCAAACTGATCTTAAATCAAGGTTTCGCAACAATTTCATGTCTCTGCAATTCCAGTAAGTCAAATCCAACACCAAATCACCAATTCTCAAACAAAACAGGGATAGAATTTGCAATAACCCAGAGCATCTTAGCATCTCTGTGAGATGACTGCTTAACTGGACTCAGGGTTTTCCAAGAAATATACAGTACAGTGTCCTTTGATTTTTATTAAAGTCGTAACCCTGGCCTTGCACTCACTGACCGGCTGCAAGGGCAGAGACATTTTCTGAAGTGAAGATCATTCTTTGCTTATGCTAGGTTTTGCAACGAGCAGGCTCCCAAAAATTAAAAACCAAATCATAGACAGGAGAAATGGGAGGTGGAGTGAGAGTTAACCAGCTCACAAGCCATCAAGGGGGATGGATAACATCAAAAACAACCTCCACCTGGAAAGCTGCATGTAGGCAGCAGAGCAGAGCAAGTTTAATGCATTCAAAGCCTGAGGCATTGTTTAGCAAGTGGGTGGATGCTTTCTGAGCCAACTTCATCTACCCAAATGGTGTTAGAGCCATTGTAAACTGCCTTGTTAAATTATGGTCACAAAGCAACGCAGAGCCGAGGAGGGCTGGCAACAAAAGGCTGCCCCAACACAGAACAGGCCCATGCCTTGTGCTACAGGAGGCAGGTAATGCCAGCAGGGCTCTGCAGGGAACCTCCCTCGCTCAGTGCAGTCAATACAGACCCGAGACCCGCCGGCAGCTGCAGAGGACACTGTCTCCATCTGATCTGGGCTATCTACCAGCCAGACTCCTCCATGTTTCCTTGTCATTAACAGGAGGAAAGACAGTCTTTCTGGTAGGTGTCAAAGGATCTGACTTGAACTTGTGCCCCTGCTTGTAGCTGTCAAACAGGCCAGCCTCTCTCAGCCTTGCCTCCTCTCTTTTCTCCCTGCACTTATCCCCTAAAGGCAGGGGAAGTCTCTGTAAATACATACAGTACCTAACCCCACACTGCTTGTACTGATAGTCAGGCTTTCAGATTCAGCCACAGCAAAGCACCATTTAGACCCTGCTCATTTATTCCACTGCACCAGATGAGTCAGATGAAACACAGCTGAGACCACAGCAGCCATCACTGCCCCACAAACCACTGCATGGGCATCGGGGAGAGATGAAAAAAACCAGATCCCCCTTGACAAATGTCCTGCCTGAGCCCTGTGGGTCCCCAGCTCCCAGCCCACACAGACCTCACAGGCTCTGTACACGTCCACAGGGCCAGAGGAGAAAGCAGACCCGGGAAGAGCAGCTTTCTCCTCATCAGTTTTTAGGAGCAAACCACTGCCCAACATAACAAGCATGTTTACCAGTGTTCACCGAGCTTGACAAGAGAGGACTGGAAGTAAAGCAGGGATTGTAGCCACCTCCTGACCAGTTTTCTGTAATGGAAATGCCAGGCACAGGTTGGCAGCTGGTGTGTGACAAGAGAGAACTGCTCCTGAGGGCCTCCCCTCACCACACAGCCATGGGCTTACTGTAGGCACCTGACATCTTGCAACACCTTCCTGCCCCTCAGTCCCGCATCTGTCACAAGTCACAAGCAAGTTCTGCACTTCATATGGATTTCTATATATTTTACCTACTTGAGTCTTGCTGCTGGAAGGGTAATTTCCAGTTCTGCCCTTCCCAGTGCATGCTGTAACATTAAACTTTATTTTACTTGGCAGATAGAGCCCACTTTTCAAGCAGCTGCGAGCAAAAGACCCCTCAACTGATGCAGATAAACGCAGTTTTATTTTTGACTTGTAAATTAAAACAAACAATTTGTGTTCCAGGCTGTGCAATCCACATCCATCTCCAAAAAACCCCACACAGAGCAAAGGAGACCTTATGGCCTCTCTGATGCTCTATGAGATGCCTGGTTTTACCCTTAATATTGCATGTTGATAAGGATAGAAAAACTTCAGCTCCGTCTCTGACTCCTTCTTGCACAACCCCCATGAAATCACAGTACAAACTATAGTTTCTGGAAAAAAAAGTCCAGCTGGAGGTAGGAATTAAACCTAGAGCATAAGTTGAGCCTACAGAGAACTGAAACTGTGGAATAGCTGTGACTACATTTGCCCATGGTCTTATTCCTCATGGTGAGGGCAGGACTGTAAAGACATTTGGGAGCCAACTCCCAGCAGAGCAGCCTGCTGTGTCCCCAGGGAATTTTTATCCAGCCAGCCTCATTGCTGATGGCAGTGGTCTTACTCCTGACAAACTTAAACCACTGAAGCCCAGCACTAAAATGCAAGCTGGTGATGACCTCCCCCAGCAGGGCTTATTGGAAACACCAGAGCAATGACAGAGAAAGTTCCGAAGTGTCGGCAGGCCTGGCATCCCCCAGCTGCCACTCCACACACAGCTCCAGCAATAGGAGCAGTAGCAGCAGATGGAGGAGATTGTTCAAATGGCAGAGCTGGTCCTTCCTTCAGAGACATACGGCTTTAGCAACAGATGAAAACAACCAGTGAAGAGGTTTGAGGAGAGCCGTCCTGGAACACATGTGAGAAACAAATGCGAGGCTGAGCAGGGGCTCTGTATCTTTTGTTGTTCCTGGCATGGCAGTATGCTGGATACACAGGTTCTTTTTCAAGTAGAACCAAGTTTAAATGAAACACCTGATGAGTGACTCTTTCAAACTACATCCTCAAGACAGGGGAAATGCCAAAAGCCTGGGTCCTGCAGTCTCTGGCACATTACAGGTCTCTGCCACAAAATAAACCCCAAAAGGGGAAGATGCACCAAGCAGGCACAAAGCTTCCAACCTAGATGTGCCCACACATGCTGCTGTACTACAGAAAGATGCCAAGAGCAGAGTTTTTTGAGTTAGAAAGGCATGCAGGCAGGCAATGAAAGGACTTCAGATTTGTGCTAAATTCCCTTAGCATATAAGCTATACATACTATAAATATACACACGATTTATTTATATGTAGTAAAGGCACAAGGACCCAGGAGCACTTGGCTCAGGTTTGAGTTTATGTCCCTCCCACAGGCTTTCTGTAAAGGTTTAGGAAACATACTGCTGGTGTCTTCCTTTGTGTTGGGTTGTTACATTTATAAAACAAAGACGTTAATTCTTCATCTGTTTCTGGTCAGGATCCCCTTGCATCAGAATCAGCATCAATGGAGCAGCTCAGATCACCAATTTCTCTGTAAGCTAAATATTGCTATTAATGCCACTGGAGCATGGTGAGGGGCTGCCATTCTGCAACTGCTCCTTAACATTGGGTTACTGGGACTGGGGGAAAGAAGAAAAAAATCACACTGCAAATTCACAGGCTCCGGATATTGTGATATTCTGAGGCTCATCAGTGCAACTGGGTGGGTTGAAAAGCTTCACTGTGGAGTTTGGAGATAGGAGGCCAGAATTTTCATTAGTCCCTCCTGCAGATGCTTTAATTCAGAAGATTGTTTCCAGTACCTCTGCCCACCAGCTTTTCCCAATTCAGCCCATTGCTTGTGGGAGATTTATGCAAGAAGCCAATCTGCTATTCCAATACAACCCAAAGCTAACTCCTTCAGCGGATGAAATGCAGTCAAAGCAAATTCTCTATCTGCTTTCTCAAGGTCCCTTCTCTCAAACAAATAGACAACAACAACAACAACAAAGAAGTTTGTTTTTATAGAACTTGGCTTAAGAAGCCAGTCTTGGAAGTGTACAGAGTGGAGCAATCCTCCAGCACCACCCAAAACTAGCCAGCAAACGAAAGCTGCCAAGGCTGTTAATTTGACGGCTGGGGGGGAAATGAAACCTATTGCTACCATCTGCACAAAGGAAACAGAGGCAAAGCAAAACCCTGCTGTGTGAGCAGAAAGAAAGGTTCAGCATAGCTGAGACAACGCAAACCATATGAGACACTTGTTAAACCCCCCTCTCTGCTTCTTTCTCCACCACTAAATGCTGAAGGACAATGATCAAGCTATTCAATAGAAGTTTAAAACAAGACCCTCAGGCCCATCAGTGGTGCAGGTCTCTGTTTTCTTACAGATTCTGGCACACTGAGGCCCTGCTCCCTGTTAAATCTTTAAGACAACATGAATAGTTTGCATACTCTGAGCCCCACAGATGGTTTGGATCTAAAGACCTTGTGTAGCTTGCAGTGGTCACGAAACTCATACTTGCAGCTAGAACTTGGGAAGCATCACATTTTTACTGTTGTTTGTACTTCTCAGTTTGTGAACCAGAATAAACAAATGAACTTTTGAAAAATAAAGGCAGTTTGAAAAGAGCTTGATCTACTGTGAACCCTTGGTTCAGCTCATTTTACCCCACAGGTAACTGTGGCTCTGGTGTGGGTTGTTTCACACATGAAGAAAACCTCTCCCTCAGTAATCCTCCTCTGGGGGGATTAATCTGCAATCAGCTCTATCTGCAGCCCCAGCCCCTACAGCTGCACCAACATCTCGGGCTGGAAAGCTGGCAGGAATACCTTGGTAGTGCACCAGGAGGCTCTGGGAAGTTCATTCCATTTTCCACTCACCCAGCGTGTCTCCGGAAGGCCATCTACGGAAGAGAACAGAACCAGCGTGTTGCCGCCCAACCCTCTGGAGTTTCTCCTTTCACACCCACTGCCAAAGCACAAACACTCTCACCCCAGCCCAGATTCTGATCTTCCTTTATACAGCAAAACCCCAAATGCACTAATATCAGTAACAGACTCTTGCTGCAACAACTGCTGTCCACCAATTCCAAGGGGACAAACCCTTCCCTCCTGCCTCTAGAATTGCTGAGCACTGATTCTCCATTGCTTCAAACTGAAGTTACAAGGAAAAACTACATCCCAGTGCTGTCCCTGGAGCAGAGGGACTGGCATCCTCCTGCCAGGCTGGGCAGTGGCTCTGGTACATGTCTAGGCTTGTTGCAGCCTGTCCCTCAGCTGACACTTGCAATGGTGCTGTGCACCTTTCACTTGAGCTTTGGAAGAAGCTGCAGTTCACAGAAATGGCAGGGGCAAGGGGTAAAGAATTTATCAGCTCTGCAGTTCATTTTAGAGAGGGCACACACAAAATGCAGCTCAGCTGGATTCATTCATCTCCTTATCTGAGCAGATGTGAGGATATCCGGTGACCTTGTTGAAAACAGACTCACCTGGAGAGATTCAGAGTTCAGAGAACCAAAACCAGAGTTCTTCCAAAGAGCAGTTTGCACTTGGTAATGGTAAAATTATCCTGCAATTTAAAAATCCTCCTGCAAATAACAGAACACCAGTAGGGTCTTACACACAACAGATATATCTCTATGCTCACAGGACACAAAGAATTTCCAAAGGTGCCAGAAAGAGAGAGAAAAGGTGTAAGACCCGGGAGCCCTGACTCCAATAGCTGGTAAAGACCATTCCCTCCTTACAGAAGGATATATATCACTTTTTCAGTATGTTCACGAGACCTGTGGGACAACCAGGCAGACATCCTGCCCAAGGCATCAGAATGTCACTTGGCAATCTAATGAGGGGATTGGTGTAATACTGTTCCCTCCTAGACCTGTCCAGGAGAGACGTGGCACCCCAGGGGCTGCTGTTGTGTGAGCAGTCACAGCATGTGCCCCAGGATGACAGACAGCTGTGGTGTGAGCAAACCTCTCCCAGCAGGACTGTCTAACTCCAACTTAAAAATTGAGCTTCTGTTTCAAGTCAGATTTTCCCCTGATGTGCCTCATCCTGCCCAGAGACAAAAATAGAGGAAGTGAGAAAACAGACCTTTATTACCAACTGCAGTCCCCACTGCCCAGCAACCAGCTCTACGCTCCATGTCAGCCTTGCATAAAGAGAAAATAATAAAATCCAACAGCCCGCACTACCCACAAAATAAAATGTAGACAGCATCAGCCTTTATGCAGCTCAGTCACCACGTGTCTGCCAGCTGAGCAGAGGAGAGCTGCAGTCCTTGTGCCAGACACTGTCTAACCTCTGCTCCAGCTCTGAATGTGCTTCAGGAGGTGACGACGCCACAGTCGTGTCAGGAGGTGAGCTGGGTCTCCTGTCTGTCCTGCGGGATAGGATGATCCCTTTCCAGGATTCCTCATTATTTCTCTATACATTGTGGATCATTTGTAATTTTTTTTCCCTGCTGGAAAAGAAAACAAAAGCCAGTGGATACAGTGGTGAGTATAATGCAACAGTTACATCAGGGTTAAATTGTGTGCAGTTGTGGTGAACACAGAGCACTGCAGGCTGCTGTTGGCATTGCTGACCATAATTACCCCTTAACCAAAGCATGGCTACACCCTGTTCCGTACAACACGTGGGATTTCCAGACTGAAACACATTTCAGGCTGATACAGGCTGTTTCTATCCCTCTTGATGTCAATAGTGAGGCTTCAAGGGTCCCAAGTCCACAGGGGACTGCTTATGCAAACTTGGTGTTCAACAAATGACTTGGATGAGCCAAGGTAAATAGGCAATGGGGACACCATGGAAAGCAAAGGAGCAGTTTTAGCTGAAGGAGCACATTGTGCCTTCACAGTGTTTTATGAGGAACACATTAGCCCTGAAGGAAAAATGTGAGGAGACAAATCTCCAATCATTATATAAAGGAGATATATGAATATCTCCCCAGTCCACCAGAGACACCCACCTTCTCCCCATCCTTGAGCTTTAACAAGCAAAGGCACAATGTCTTCAACTGTCTTCCACCCCTTATCTTCTATTTCTCTGCCCTGCAACAGCCTGGGGACACTGTTCCCACCCCCAGGGCAGCACTGCAGTCCCTGAGCCTGCATGTTCCTGGAAGCAGCAGGGAAACAAGTGAACAACCAGCAGAGCAACACTGTCCCCCTCTCTGCATGTCCCTGGGGACAGACTAACACCTCACTGCTGGGCACTCCCTGACACTGGAGCCCAAGAGTCTGGCTCTGGGGAGCGAGTTCACCCTCTGGCATATAACCCTGCAATCTGATCCCCATGGTTTCCATGGGGCCATCCCTTTCCACCTCCCTCGCCTGGGCACCAGCTTAACCCACCTGCTCCGAGCTGTTAGTTGGTCAAGGGTGTTCCTCTAACATGGAATTTATCTGCAGTTTCTGGGATGCTGAGAGACTGCCCCAACCACCTGCCTAGGACAAGCAGGATCAGTGGGATGAAAGCCTTCTGGAGCTGCTGGAACAACAGGCCACACTCTAGTCAAGCATCAACTCCCAAAGCTGGCAGCAACAGTCCAGTTAGGAATCTGAAAGGCAGTGAGATCTCCCCACAAACAGGCCAGCCCTTTGGCAGATGGGGGCAGGAGGGCCAGGGCAGCACACAAACACGAGCTCTCATAAGGCCATAAAGAGCTTCTGTTTCCTGACACACTGCAACAGCGGGAAGGCGGAGGCAGGGAAAAGCAGCAGTCCCGGGCCACGTGGCAGGTCAAACCACCGCCCAGTTTGTTGGCATCCTCTAAAGTTTAAATATGCTTTGAGCCAGCAGTGAATCATCCCTGGCAGGTAAGAATGATATTAATTTATGACATGCCAAATGCAAGCAGATCTTTTGGTGTCAGTCCAATGGTTTTAGTCTTATTAACACACGGCGGCAGCTCAGGTTGCAGCTGTGCACATTAAACTCTGGCAAGTGGCATTTTAAACAATACAAACTTCAGAACAATCACTCCACACATGGAGCCAGGCCAGGCAAAACTGAAGGATGGCAGAATAAAGGTCAAGGGGGGGAACCTGTTTGTCTGGGAGAGGAACAGGTGGCCCGCTTGGGTTGCTGCAGGGTCTTTAAACTGTCTGAAGGACACAGTCATGGATCATTTTAACCCATTAAGCTTCTTAAGCCTTCCCTTACACTGGTTTGAACTTCCAAAGAGTATTAAATCTTAAAGAGCTTAGTAAAACATCTTCAGAAAAGCTCTCCCCTGTGCTCAGGCATCCAGAGTGCACATGCTGCACTATGGACGTGCACATCCTTCCACAGACAGCAAGACCCCTCTGGCAGCTGAACCAGATCCAGGCAGCTAAAAACCAGAAACCAGAGCACCAAGTCACACTGGGAACACGTTCCCATCACCCCAGTGCCACTCAGCAGGCCTGAGAACACTGTGAGAGGAAAACATCAGTTCCTCCCTGATCAGCCTCACAAGGAACACACAGCAAACTGCCTTGGGTTGTGTCTGGGGAACTCAAACCACATCCAGCCAGGAGGGCTGTGAAGGAGTGACTTACCAGGGCAGCTTCTTACCTTGACACTTGGGCAGTGCAAAATCCAAACCATTCCTGCCAGCTGTGTTTGCATCAGAAAACATGATGATGGAGACATAAAAGACATTTTCATGGCAGGAAACGTAAATATTCCAAGCTATGTTTCAAAGCTGTGTTTCTCAATTTGAAAGATATGAAAATAAATTTTTTTGAAGTGTCAAAAGCCAGATGTTTCAGAATAAAACAGCAGAATAAGACCTGACATGTAACAATGTTTTCCAATGCAGTGCTTCCAAACTGATTGTTTTCAGAATTTTTCATTTGCCACCCCCACCCAATCCTATGCTTGCACGCAGAATTTTTATTTTCCAACCAGGTACTTCTCAAAAGAAAGAATTTTGAGCAACAAATCAAATCTTGTTAAATAAATACAAGGATTTAGCTACACATGAGATCTGATCCAGAACAGAGCAGGGTGTAAATTCATAAAGAAATACTTATCTCAGATTTAAATACCAGGTGTTTGGATGTACTTATTCCCAAATGAAATTAAGGGAATTAAATTCTTTCATAACAAGGCACTTTTATTCTGGAATAGGAGCATCCACATATGAAATTAATCAAGAATAGCTAAAGCCACAGCAAGGTCTCAGGCTACTGACTGTAAGTGAAAACAGTAAATTCATTTTGCCTCTTGCAGTTTCTTGCTACATAACACACCAGATCCCTCTGGATACATGTTCCTGCAAGAAAACTAGTCCCAGCATGTCTGTGAACACCTCATGATAATACTTCAATGAGATGGACTGGAATCAATATCTCTCATCTTGGCAGCTCGAGGCCAGAGAGCAGCAGTTGGGCAGGGACAGCCACTGACATGGGAACTGGAGCAGCACTGGCCTGGAAAGACATTTCTAGCTAGTAGGTATCAGTTCCTGCACCATTTGAGCTTCCTGGAGGGAGGAAGGAAAAAGGAGATAATTAGAAGTTTTCAATTCAAACCTCCCAAATACCTTCATAGGAATCAGACACAAGTTTGGCTACAGTTTAGACTGAGCTACTGGAGAAATTTGAGCCCCCTTGTTTCATAATGGAAGCTTTCAAGCCAGCATTAGAGACTCCTAGATCTAAAAACCTGATACAAAGTACTGATTTATTCTAAATGAATTCATTAATTTAAATTAGCTAGTCTCAGCTGATCTGCAGCCAGAACAGAACACATACATGTGATGTAGGTAATTGCACAGAAGTGTGATTAGGTGGGTTTGTTAGATGGAGCACAAACCCGTGTCACTGTGCAGGTAACAAACTGCTTTAATATTGGTGACAACAGGACCACAGCAAGGGTTTGTGTACTGACCAGAGAGTGGAGCATCATCTTCTGGTCAGGAGTGAGGACTGAGAGAGGAAAAAAGGGCTGCTATTTGCAACTATACAAGAGGAGAAACAGAAGAGGCATTAGACTGTGAGAGTAATGAGAGTAATGAGTAGAAGTATAAAACCAATCTTAATTCGAAGAGGCAAGGTACAAACTAACTCCTTACCATGGCAGCTACTCAGTTTTTATAGAAACAAAAATATTGAACAGCCAGGTGTGAATATACAGAATAATTAATGCTGGTACTTTGAGACATGGGGTTCTCCACTGCCTGGACAACTCAGTTTTTCATCCCACTTTAAAGAGAGCATTTATCTCTAATTCATATAGACTTTGCCACCCCTATTCCAAGCCAGGCTCTCTGAAGAAAGTTAAAGCTGTTTTTCTTGGTAATTCTCTTTATGTATCATCTACATTGATTTGGCTTTTTACAAAATGAAATCAGAGAGCCAACAGAGACAAGGCAAAAGCAAAGGCAGCCAAATTCAAGCCCATGCTCAGACTGCTTTGAAACTTCAGTGCCAGCAAAGCAATCACAGTTATCACAAGCTGACCTAAGAATATTCAGCTTGATTCCTCTAATTGCTTTAACAATAAAAATCAATGGTTAGAACTCTGTAGTGTAAAAGAAACCTAATAAGATTGATGTAGTAGCTACAAGTAAAGAATTTGAAGAGCTGGAAGCAGAATGGAGCATATTTAATGCCACCATTAGTTAATATTTACCCCTAGAAGGAAAACTGTCCTTTGTAAACAGATTCTTTCATGAGATCCAGGCATCTTCATCAGCATCTTTGGACAGTATCTGCATTTTATGAGGAATTATGTGCTCTCTCACTCTTAAACAAAATGTCAGCATTAGTGGACTCTTCCTGCACCAAAATGGGATTTAACAATGCAATTTTTGCTTTCTTAGTAAAATAGCTTGATTTGCTCTTACAATAGTGCTCTTGGAGAACATTCATGGTACATCAATCAATAGAAAAACTAGTACTGCATTTCCCATTACAAGGAAGCTTTCTCTACCGATTTTAAGAAAGAAATTTAGCCCTCAAACTTTGTGATGTTCACAGCAACTGACAGAACACCTTCACAGTAGTAGTTGTATTTAGCTGTATAGTGGGACAGGCACTGTCACCATGAGTGACAGCTTTCTCTGGCAGAAAGGACCCATCAATATTTACATTCCTCATGAACACACAAAAGAGCACCAGGGTACTTGAGAAATTAGCCCTTGATTGCCACTTGGAAGGCATCATCAGAAAGTCAAATCACTTCAGCACCTCCAGTCACAGAACCACTTTCCTTCTCGAGACTCAAGATCTCTCACAGATGTGTCAAGGTCTCTGCCTGGGAGCTGGAGATGTCTGAAGGGTATAATGGGTGCTGGAAAAGCCTGACATGAGGGTTTTATAATTTAAAATGTGAAAAGATAAAGCATTTGGTCGACTCCTGCTCTCTTTCTGGCTGAAGTAGCAGACAGAAGTCTCTCAGTCCTGAGACAGCTACAGGGAGTATCAGTAGGATTCTTCAGTGCAGAACAGAGAGGGCTCTGCTGTAACATTAAATGATTGCTGAAGTTGGAGGACACAGGTGAAGTGGTTCAATTCAGCTCTCAAGTTCCCAAAATGTTACCACATAGAACAGCCCTAAATCTTGGCTTAGAAGTCATAAAACATCCAGTGCCTTTCCAAGTGAGATCTCAGCTCCTCATTTCCTGCATACAATAGCATTATTCAGCCACTGAAGTTTCCACTTAGCTTGCATTTATGCCAAGTACTTTTAATTGCAAAGGAAAAGGATGTTAAGCTCTCCCATTTCTTTCTTTCAAACTCATAAGGGACACAGCAGTGGTTGGTAAAAGTTAGAGGTTAAGGGTTGTTCTCCTATTTATTAAGGGACTCACATCCTCCTCCTGCTCTGGTCAAGAGGTAACCTACATCACAAGGGTAGGAAAATTTGTCACTTGTAAAATACAAAAAAGGCAAGTCCTTGTAAACTACCAAACAAGCACCAGGGAAGTCTGAATGGCCTCTAAACCTGCAAAGTTTACAACCAGTGTGAGTCACCTTGACCAACACAGGTCCCTTTGGAGAATGGATTTGTGACTATTCACCCAATACAGCATTTCTAACAGCACCCAGCTCAAAGGACTCATCAGAACATACAGAGCAGCAGCTTTGACTGAAGCAAAATGCTGCACAGCAAGGAGTGAAATAACTGGAAAAACAGATGCTTAATTTCTACTTATTTTTGGCAGCCTTGTTCCTATGATATCTGTTAGATGAGGGGAAAAAAGGCTGCTGAATGCTGCTTAGTAAGTAAACCATGAACCACAGCCACATCTAGGGACTATCAGGGTGGCAATGCAGTCCTACTGAAGCTCATTTTTCTTTTGATCAATCCATAGAAGGGTCTGAAGTAACGTTTCCATACGGGTTTTGTTCCTATTATGCAAGATCTGATGAACTACATTGTCTGAGACAAAGGGATTAAATGAATTGAAATGGTGTTTTGGGCTTGGGAGTGTTTTAAGTGCCTTCACCCCATCTCTTCAGGCTTTGGACAAGAGAATTATTAGCTAATTATGATGCAAATGAACTGAAATGTAAATTAAGTGTTACATTCTAACACAGCTTAATAGCCCCAGGAGCAAGAATTTTGTTAACTTTAACGGCCTGTAATTCTATCCAAAAATATAGTTTATTAACAAGCACATACAATAAATGGCACCACTAACTTTAAATAAACCATCTAGCAAGCTCACCTTCCCACTAAGTGACATTTGGTTAATACAGAGCAAGAAAGCAATTCACAGATGCTTTCCACAGACACAGAAGGAGCTCAGTTGCAAACCAAGTTCGTTATAATCCAAAAAAGGGCACATAAAAGCAAAAGCAGCAAAGACTTCACATGAACGTTGCCATTTCTTTCCACCAGACCTCTGGTCTCTTAAAAAATAGGTCTGTAATACAAAAAGTAATAAAAACTCTGGATTCAATTTACTCAGCCTCTTCCATCACAAGTTAACTGTAACATTCTGCAACAACATGAGTAGTATTAAGAGGGAGGTAAGAGGCAAAGTTAGTTGGATCTTGGAATTATCAAAGTCCAGCTGCAGACAGAGCAGCCCAGCAGCTGCCCTGGACTCCAGTGTCGCTGTCCCAGTTCTTGCAAGAAACACAGAGATGGTAAAACACATTCTTCTCTCTCATTCATTAAATGTGATCCATCCCTGACATCAAGGCAGAAGTTCTTCTGTTATCAGTGGTGCTCTGGTGGGGCTGCAGTGGCCTTCAAACCCCACTCTTCCTCTCCAGGGAAAGGTTTGTCACTCTCCACTCTCCGGCTGTGATGTCAGTAAAACCTGACACGCTGCTGCCACACGGGTGTTACAACAGTCCTGTCCTCCCTTCGTGCCAGAAAAAGGGATTCAGCAGAATTTGATCTGTAGGAATTGAAGCCAACTTGGCAAGAAATGGCTCTGCTCTGCTCAGAGCAACATCTCAACCTCTCCACAACCAAGTAAATAGGAGGTTTGTAATGAACTTCGGGAAGAGCCCAAGAGAAGCATCAGGTCAAAACAGAAAACATTTCTTGATATTAGACCTTGTTCTTCAGACAGGAAAGGACATTTGGATTTCTGATCCTCTGGGGGATTAATAGGAGGGTTCCCAAAAACAGTGCTACAAATGTAACAGTGTCCATGGCAAAACCACTCAAACAGAATTTTTAAACAAAGCTAAAGATTCCTCTGTTTCCTTTGTGGCAGAACAAAATGCCACCTCTATAAAGGGTTCCAATTTTATTAACATGGTGCCTGTTATCACAACTTAAACAAAGATTATGCCTGTTCTCCCTAATTATGAGTTAATCTTTACAGAGAAAAATGTTATAACAATATCAGTGGGTTAAAAATTTTTTTCATCTCATTTCTCTTTGTAATGTGTAGGGAAAAATGAAAAACCAACAACCTCCTGTTCCCACCCTAAGCAAAGAGGTAAGATTTATGACAAAAAAAATCTTTCTAAGTGGCCATTTTTTTTTTCCACTGCTGGAGCCAGACTTTCTGTAGTACAAGGAAAAATTTATCTTGGTGGGAACTACCTGACAAACTAAAGCAAGCAATTAAAAATTACCCAGAAATAAAGCCACTGAAGAGAAATCCACACATTGTGACACCAATCAGCAATAAGCTCCCTCTCCCCTCTGCAATTTGCATAGCTGGCTCTCATGTTTGCTGGTTATGAAATACTCTTACAGTAAAACAACTTTAGAAAAATTTGGACAAGTGAGAATGGAGTTATTTTAATCTAGAACAATATCACCCAAAGATACAGATGAATACAAACACTGTTCTTATCAAAAAACCCACCAGAGAAACATGAATTTAAGCTGCATTTTCAGTCTGTATATTGGCTTTCCTCTTCCTTGTTTTATAAAAATAGGTTATGACATTTCAGCTTCAATTGCATGTTTAAGTCATTTATTCATTGAACATTCCATTCTTGAAATATCATCTATTAAAGTGTTAGTGAAGATTCCTCCTGCTTATAGAACAGGATACATTTCTTCTGAACTGCACTTGTAGACAATAATAAAGAGACTGATATGGACTCAAGAAGAAACATTCAAGTTATGGGAAGAAGGAAAATAATAAATAACTTATGATAATAATAATAAAATCAAGCTCCACTCTTCCTATCTGACTCCTAATAAAACAAACACTAATGCCTTTTAGGTGATCATGAGATTTAACTCCAAAATAATATTTACAGACTGAATTCAGATATAAACTGTGATTTAAAGTCTATAACTTGCTATAAAAAGAGGACAAAAACTTCCAAGTTAACATCTCCTTCATAGACAGAGGGAGCCACAGTAAAAATACTGAAAATTCCTGATCAGAGTATTGTAAAAAAACTAATATTTGCAACACTACCACAGTTCTCTTATCATCTGTTTTAAAAAAGTGGATTCTGTCCTACATTTGCATATTTCTAATACAGGCATAACTGTACATGGGCAATTCACATCTCACCTCTGTAGTAGGGAAGGAAAAGAAAAAAGGTTTTGGTGCCTCAGCAGTGAATCCTTTGGAGTGGGCAGATCTGGGATACCCACAAATCCAAACAAATCAGGGAAACAGCACCAAGGCTGCCTGGACATGGCTCTTTCCCCTTCTGCAAAGCAGATTTAATAAATGGGATTTATTTTAGAAAGTTTCACAATTCTTAAACAGTAGATGATACCTGCATTCCTGAAGGATTAAATTCTACATTTCTTAATGCTAATTCAACTCTCTAAAACCAACCCAATAAAACCAGCAAAGATTTTACAAGTAACATGTACAACCTAAAAATTCCACCCTCAAAACTGCCTTTTTGGTACTCTTTTAAGCTCTTAAGATACTCTATTTATTGAAGAGATGCCAGGGAGCCTGCAAAGGGAACAAATGCTTCTTTGGCAAAAGGAAAACATTTTAATGCCTCCTGCCTTCAAAGTACACACACCTCACCACAACATATGCTAAAATACTACCAAATAAGTCTCTTTATCTTGCCATTTTTATAACAAACTGTTTCATTCATATCTATTTCAGCTTATAACTACCTACTGCACAGAGTAGAACACTGTGCTAAATGAACAAGTAGTTTATACCTAAAAAATAGAAAGTAAAAAAACCCAACACATGGTATTAAAAAAACATTATATATTCAAAAACAAGTCAAGAGGGGCTAGTTTTCTATAAACTGTTTTAGTATAAAATCAAAATTTTAAGTCATGTAGACATTTTGGGCCTTTTTTCCCATCCTTTGTTCTTTATTTAAGATGAACAAGCTGTAACAAAAAAGGATTCCTACAAACATGATAGTGAGTGGAAATTTGCACCAAATGAACACAAATGTTGCAGCCCTTCTGTGCAGAGATCTCTGTTATACCTGTGCATGAGATACACACCTGCCCCTGCATTTCCAGCCTTCTCCAAGGCACACACTCCACTGACACTTGGACAGATCAGCCAAATGTTGAATCTAGAAAAAGATCCTAGACCAGCTCTTTGTAGATCTATGGCCTGGAACTGTAAAAATGTAATAAATATTAATATTTGTCATATTACTAGGTTTTTTTTTTTCCCCCAAGGGAAATTGAGACTTAAAGTCATCTTTTTCCTGAAGAACTCAAAGAAACAAAAGGGGAACTATTTTTAAAAATAAAAAACTCAAGCAATGAAAATAAAGCAAACACACCCTCAAACATGCTGGTGCAAGAGCCCTTAGTGTAGGCATGAGTACCAGCCTTCACTGAAATAGGATCTTCAGTCTCCAGACATATCCATGTTACTCCAATTAAATCAGTGTGGCATTTAGTGATGCTAGAAAGAAAGATCTGCTTTTAGTATGTGGACTTAAATACCACAGATAACTGTCAAAGACTTGGTATACAACTGGGATAAACTCTGCTGGGCTAAATATTGATTTCAGAGGGAGAAAAGAAAGCTGAATTCTATGGAAAAGTCACTGGGATCCATCAAAGGTTTCAGTAGCCTTAGAGCTGTAAACCTGATTCCAGCTGCAGAGGTGAAGAGGATGGGGATAAGTGAAAACTTGTTTGCCATAAAGTGAACCCTTTTTTTTCCTCCTTCCAGAGGAATGAAATTGCCTGAAATGATGCAATGGGTCAACCTGAAGAGAGACACATTTGAAAAAATACTGGAAATGCTGAAGTCAGAGCCTGTGAATGTGTTTGGTCTGTTTGCTGCCTCGGAGGAGAGAGAAGTTAATACTTTTCAAAGCCTGGTATTTACACTTCCACAGAGTTCCTGCAGTTCATCCAGATTTGATAGGGCAGGATTTCAGTGCCTCAGAGTGTTCCTGACTGGGCACTTCTGCTGCCTTGGCACACGAGCACACACAGGGTATTCCAGTACCAATGGGAGACCACAGCTAATGCAGCTTTACACTGGCAGCACTCCTGAGTAGTTTGAAATGTTTATCAACTCAGTAGGTCAAAAGTCTGCAGACACTGGGTGGAGCAGCAGTATGCCACAAAACTAACAGTTGTCCTCCTAGAAGGGAAAAAAAAAAAAAAAGGGAGAGAGGAGAACAGTTGTCAGTAAAGATTAAAGCTCCTGGCTCCATTCCACACAGACAATGTGCTGGTTTGTGAAATATGGGATTAACCCATCTCCACGCTCCAGAAAAGGCAGCTTCATTTTCTGTCTCTGAGAGCCTCATACCACAGCAGGGAAACACTGCAGGGGTTCTCAAAAACCTGCCTGGTTTCTTATGCACTGGGGTTTAAGCAGCAGTGTGTGGTTTCTGTCTGAGCTGGGTGTGGCTGGGTGTCACAGCCAGCAGGTTTAGCAGCTGACAGGAAAATAGCTGGGCAGCTTCAGCTCTGCTCCTGTGTTTCTTAAATTACTGCCTGTAGGCATGAAACAACTCAAGTCCAGTGCCCACCCTGGGCCCAGATCTCCAGGAAGGATGATGGACAGGCAGTGCTGTCACACTGCAGCAGGGATGGCACTGGGCAAGTGTGAGCCTCACAGTGCCCCATCCTGGCAGGGACCTACATATCTGTCTTAAAAATACAAAGATCTGTTTTTCACTAACCCAGAAATCAGGCTTTACCCAGTGCCCATGGCATCTGTGTTTTTTCAGATACAGAAATCCAGTTCAACACTTACTTAACTATCCTTTCCTATTAAGAGAATACAGAATGTGATATGGAAATCCAGGCAGAAGTTACTGGCATGGCTGTGGCATGTGCTAATCAGTGCTATTCCAATGCCCAGTGTGTTTTCATGGTCACTTTAAGCTCTTTAGAACAGAAACCCTGTCCTTCACATCTTTCTAAACCAGCTATCACACCTCTACAATTCCACATAATCTTACCATGTCAAGTACACGAGCTACAGAGATAAGGATGACAGGCTGCCCTGTTTAGATCTCATTTTCTGTGGATTTGCATCAAATGTCAGCTACTTAAGACTGTATTCAGTAAGGCATTTTGCAGAACACAGAACATTCTTGTCCAAGGGAAGGAATGAGAACTATTTTTTAAGTAAGTGAAAACCATGCAGAAATAGGTACTTCCAAGTAATATATTTTAAAATGTTCATACAGTGTTCTGTTTTTGTTGAGTCGTAAATTTAATAATTCCTAAAGGTGTCCACTGATGTGTCTATCACCTCATAAGTTCTACAATGAGTAATGCTTAGCAATTAATTACAAAGTAGTCCAAACTCCAGTCCAAACTCTCACACTGTTGGATTATTTTTGGGTAATATATAAATTCAGTGACCAGCAATTAGTTTCCATCATTTTCTTAGAAAATGATACTGTTCCAATACTTGAAAGAAAGTCTTTATAGCATGATTATAACATCTTATGCTACTATGAACATTTTGATTGTAATATGGAAGCAATTTATTTCACTCAAAATGAAATCCATTGAATTTCAACATATGACTGAAGTGTAAGAGTGGCAAGTTGAAGTTCACAATCTCTGCAATCAGATCTTCTAAGAAAGATGGCTTTTCCAAAACAGCATTTATGCAACCTTTTGGCTGCTGCCCAGATTGGGCAAACCTAAGTTGGTTTGATTTCATAAAGCTGAATTGCCTATAAATCAGACACCTCTCATGTCACAAACTCACAGCAAAACAGGCTGTGATTCAGCTGTGCAAAAACAGGTACCATCAACAGGAATCACCAATCTGCCTCCTCTGTTTTCTTAAAGATCTTCCTATTGAAAAGCAGTTTATTATTTTTATGGAAGATAACTATCAAATCAATGGATTTTGACAGGACAGGAATGCAGTGGTGTTCTTGTGTATTAGATACACCAACAAGTCACTTCAGAAACATTCCTTTTTAAAGAATCTTTCTGTTCTGCTCCCCACTTGCTTTGTAACTAGCTGTTGGCTTGACCTGAATTCTCTAAAAAGAACCTAACATGACATTTGTTTAACTCCAAGTGACTTAGCTTTAAACCCTTATTCCTTTTCAAACAGTAGAACCAGCTGAAATTTCCCTGAAGATGCTTTTCCATTGCAGATGTGGATTCCTTAATACTATGGCTTGTGGTTGTATCCACTAACAGGGATTAGGGAAAGTTACTGCAAAGCAACCAGTGCTCACCTTAAAGAAATTTCCCATCTCTACCTACATGAGGGCAATATCTCCTGAGCCACAGCCCAGTTTTGAGTCCCTCCTATGACTGTACTGTCCAGCAGGTCAGAAAGTCTGTGTGGGCTTGGCCGCTCGACTCATGAATCCTGCAGACACACTCACAACTGCTACAACCATAAAAACTGAAATTTTATTAAAAACAGGTATTGCTATGAAATGTGTGTTCCACTGCAGAATGCTTCCACACCAGATCTCAAGTTAATTAGTGTGGGAAGAAGAATGAGAGTGTTTTACTGCAGAACATTTTAATTAAGCTCTGGCTTTAGAGCTTTTTGATCCTGCAGCACTGTTATTTGGTGGTAGCATTTTCCTGAAGTCAGGGTTGGGCACCATTTTCTTCCCAAGGCACAGAAGTGCCAGGAACACACTGCTCTACCACAAACAAGTCAATCCCATCACACCAAAACCCTTCCCTGCCTTACACCAGGCTGAAACAAGCAAATGTGGAGGCCCTTTTTAACAGTATTCTGGTTGTTTTGCGAATAAAATATTTATCTACTTTTACATGCAATCACAGGCCAGAGGCTTTAGAGCTGAAATGCTGCTAAGTTTAAAAAAAAAAAATCAATCCTTAAGAAAATGCTTTGTTCCATAAGGTGTTTTTCTTCCTAAACAAAAGCCCAGTGTAATTTCCTGTATAATTACCCTTGATGCAATCCTGCCATTGGAGTTTCCCTCAAGGGAAAGAGCTTTGGGTAGACAATGGTAAACATGGGCTGGCTGCAGCGGTGACAGTGTCCCAAGGGACAGTGCAGCAATTCCAAGAGGCTTTTGGGTAGTGAGATTGGAGTCAGAAAGTTCAAATCTAGAGAAGGAAAGAAACAAAAAAAAATATTTGTAACAAAACAATTGCATGATAAAGTCAAACCCATGAACGATTCAGGAAACAGCTGTGTCACATTCTTAAGGCTTTGTCAAAACAACAACGAGGTAATAAAAATTACCACAATTAGGGTGAAGCACGTGGTGCTTTCCACGTGCAAGTTCAGTAAGTTGAAGTTAAATGTACAAGTTTAGCATCTGTGGGTGTAAGATTAACTGGGCCAAAATACCCAGGTGAAAATATTTCAGCTAGAGCAAATAATAGAATACAGACACAGATGATCTAGACAGTGCTTAGTAAGTAACAATACAACATCCTGAAAAAGACATCAATAGTATTTTACTAAAATATTTCACCAAACAATCCAGCAGGAGAGCTAAACTCAGTACAAAGATCAAAATCCTCCCTCAGCAAAAATGGGATCTGCAATATTTGGAATTGCTTGAAATACAACCCAGCCCAGTATATTTCTCACAGGTCCAACCAGAGAGATCACTCTAAAAAGATCAATACATTCCTAATCTGTTAAATGTGCCTCACACCTTACAAGATGCTGTAATTTCCACCAAATGGGACTCCAGGGTCATTTCTTGGGAAAGAGCCATCCCTTTCCCAGGCTTGGCCCAAGCCACAGAGTGTTTTATAAATTCAACCCAACATGTTAATCTTCATCTAGAGACTGAGAGACGGCCCAGACAGGTGAGTGAGTTTGGGTGCTGAGTAATGAGGACAAGGTGCAGTGCCTGATAAATCAGTTTTAAGGTATCGCACTGGTTTCAGCTTTCAAACCCTGGAAGGTTTAACCCCAGACACAATGTACCACGAGAGCCCCAGTGAGGGGACAAACAGGACATTTGCGTCAGAAAGAAAAGGTCACACTCTGTAGTCAAGCAAAGACTGAGGGAAAGTAGTCCAGTCACTTCTGTCACTTACCAGGCAGCTGCCAAGTATTTAACAGCATCCTTGAAACTGCAAATTTAGGCAGTGACAGATCGAATCTGCTACTTCATCATCCGTGCCAGCTGCCTCCCCAGCACCCCATCCTTGTACACCTGTCTGAACCAGGCTTTTCTCCTGCCTCCCCAAAATGTGGCTGTTCCACTGGTAATGCCCACAGTCTTTGATAAGGTCATTTAGAATAGGACACAATATATGTGTGTGACTGTGTATACTGAAATCCATCTTTTTTAGCTGCAAATAGATAAAATCCTCACAGCCTTGTAAAAACCACCTACAAATAATTTTTAAACTGATTTTGCAATACTACCTTGCTGTTCCCAAACCAAACTTCAGCAGCATCTTCAGGAACCACATTCACACAGTTGGATTTCAGAAATCATTGTGCAAGTCACAACTGGGTGAGAAAAGACAGAACTCCTTGTACACTTTTCCTGGCAGTGCTTCAGCACTGAGGATTTACTCCAATGGCCAAGGCACAAGTGACCCCTTGCCACACACCCTCTAATCCTTCCATTGTAACTCTGTACCCTTCTGATTTCTCCTTTGACCTTTAAAGCTGAGAATTCCCAAGATGGCATCAACAGGGGGGAGTCACAACACGGCTCAATCTGAGAAAACCTGCAGGTTAAATCATCAGATACTGCTAACTCATGTGATTGCAGGATGCAGAAGCAGATGAGCCAAGGGCCACTTTAGAGCAAAGATTCTGAATTGGGGCAGAACTAAAGCAGCTCAGCTGTCACCCTGTGCTGAAATGGCCGAGGGCTGCTCACATTTCTTCTGCCTTATGTATAACAAGTCTGCCAGTTTGGGATTGTGCTGCCTGGCAAGGAGCTGCATTGTTGGCTGATGCATCTGATCTTGCCTCAGGAACTGTATTTCTCATCTCCTATTTCCATTAAAGAGTTTGTCCTGCAAAAAAAAAGCCTCCTTCTTTATACAGTTTTCAAGTAAGAAACCATTTATAAGTCCCACTTGACCTTAGAAATAGTATTTGGATCTCTGGTTTTTGATATTGGACATTTTTGTTGTAATACAGCATTTATAACATATTTGATTAACTAAATCTTTAAAACATAAAATCCTTGCCCAACTCTTTGAAGATCTGTTGGAAATGTTCCTACCACTGCCAGAAAAGCATTTTCATTGTTTCTGTAACCTGAAGAATCAGAAATGTCCTACCTTTCAGAAACCTGTAATAGGTGTTATAGAGGGTCCTCATGGCCAGTTCTTGCAAAGGCAGCACATGATCTGTTTCTGTCCCTATAGATTTCACCTCTGCTGGCAGGAACACAGTTAACTGGCCTGATGAAAAAGAGAGCAGTTTCACCTCTGAAACTTGAATTGGAGAACCACAACTAGAAGGACACAAGACATTTAGAAAGTGGTTAGAAAAAAAAATAATAAAAGTAACTTTATGGGGAAACCCAGATGACCAACCCAAAATATTCCTGATACTGTTCTCCAGTGCAGCCCTCAAGGATTCCTTGCAGAGAGCAGGACATATTTGGGTTGGACCACATGACCTTTAAAGGTCCCTTCCAGCCCAAACTATTCTAAGACTCTAAGTTGACACATATTTTTTATAGATTCCCACCTTCTGTGATGTGCTAGTCATGGGACATCTGGAGGAATTACTTATCAAATAACATAAAGAAATGAGAACACATTCCCAAAGGGATGAAACAAGTGCCCCTTACTTTGTGCTAATCTCTTTTAGCCTCTGAATGCCATTGTTATTAAATATTTCACATAGGGGAGCAGTTTCATACCCAACTGTTTGTTTCCCATGTCTTGGATCAACTAGTTGAGAATGGTCATGGATTTCTCATTTTTAATATATAAGGCAAACTCCAACCACAAAAAAAATCTATTTATAAAGTGATTCTGTACTACACCTTTCCCCATCCACAGAGCTGAAGGAAAAATAAGAGCAGCCATGCTGTAGTGGGAAGATATCCTATCAAGTCTATTCCCCTTGCCCTTCCCAAATCATGTATGGAAAAGGAAGGTCATTTTGATCCAAGGAGGGAAACTCAGCTTGTAGTAAAAATAAGAATTCTTTACGTGATCCCTGTTGCAAGCAATGATCCCAGAGAGACACGCAGAGGAAAATTCTACTCAGAGCTTGGGGAAGGCAACAGGGGAATTGGAATTGTTTATGACAACTGAAATTTGAAGCCAAGAGCAACTTGTTAGGGCCAGTCCTAACAAATGGAACAGAAAGACAAATTTGTCAGCCTTGCCAGATATTGGACCTCAAACTGAGGTAACTTCTCTTGATCTTATCAGAAAGAGATCTCATAGTACTTCTCTGACAACAAAGAATCTTATTTCTTCTGATTAAAGGAGAAACAGCCCAGAGAAACAACCAAAAAAGAGCAGCATCAAACAGCAAGTCAATATGCCTCTTGTTAAATATTTAATACTTTTCCAGAGACCATTAGTGGGATTAACAGAGATCCCATGTTCCAACAGCCCATTGCCCAGCAATCCATACCCAATGACTTATCTATCACAACAAATGAATGTAGGATGTTTTATTATTAACCCCTCACCACCTCACTAAGGAACAAACCCATGAAGTCCCTACAGTTTCTGCAGATCAGAGCTGGGACATTTGGTCTGCTTTATGTAAAGGGTGAGGCTGTTAAAGCCAGACAAAATCCATGGGAGTTAAAAAGTGGAGCAGAGGATGGTCTAAACAGCTGGGGAATAAAAAAAAGAAACTGCAGAAGAATCCTGGGGAATAAATAACTGGGGGAAAAAAGCTGTGACCACCTATTGGCCACATTCAAGAAGACTGACAGATCCCTAAGTGGGGACTATGAAATCCAATCTGCAAAAAATAAGACCAAAATTTATTTTGAGTGCTGAGATCATCACCTCTCATATAAAGGACTTTTTTCAGTCAGTCTGACTGCAGGATGCCCAGACAGAGATCCATTACTTACACAATGCAATTTATATTCTATTTTCAGAAATCAAGCTCTGTGTTAGTAACAGCAGCTTGTCAGATTTTATTCTTCAGTGGATGACCAGACAGAGCACTAAAGGCTGGATTGTCAGCTCTTGCCTGACCCATGAAAACCTCAGCCTGGTTACTAATGCTTTCTTGGAAAGAACACAGAAATTCTTCACATGACCATTATTACACAATTTTAGTGTCATTCAGCACATTATTAAATACAACCTCTGGTTTCTAAATAACATATATAAGTGCTCTTCCCGTGCTGAAAATTTTTCTTAAAAATAATCGATGATGTTTCAAGATCATTTCACAACAAAAATGTCTGTCTGGTGCACAAATACAAATATTATTTTTCTTACTAAAAATAATCTCTTTCTATTCTTTCTTATTAAGGGGAAAAATTTATTCCACAGAAGCATTATAAGAATTATTTTCACTGCAAGACTTGCAGCATTTTCAGTCTCTTCTACATTAGATTTAAATACTGGATTCTATAATTCTACAGGAGATTTATAACATCAGAGACACTGGCAGTTGCCTCACCAGCACTGTCATGTAATGGCAGCAAAAAGAACTGACAGTATCTTCACAAAACATCAGTGTAAAGAAACAACTCTTTTAACTGAGTATAAAATAAGAATTTAGGGAAACAGAGACATGGTTGTTGTATAAAATCACCTGGAACAGGCAGCACAGTTGGACCAAACTTGTCGGAACATTTCCTGCATTGTCATTATTGGTTTTGGTTACAAACAATCCAGTTCTGTCACGTTTAAGGTCAATTTAATGTCTGTCTTACAATTAACAATCAGTTCTGAAAGAACAAAAGCTACAACTTCATTTTCCTGAAAAATACCATGAGTGAAAGCTTGGGAGTGCACACAGTGCAGCAGATCTGTAATCCAACTGCAAGTTTTTAAATATCACCAACCAGCTGACACGGGAATATTAGAAAAACCTTAAAATGCCAAGACTCAGCATCTCCCATATTGCAGCAGAGTGCAGGCTGCAGAGAGGAATTTATAGTTAATGCAAGATCTGCTGAGAGGGAGCATACCAGAAATTTATAATTAGAGGGTAATGGAGACAATGCTCTTCTGACCAGTTTTGCACCAGTAAGGCTCCCATTCATCAGTGGTGCTGGTGCTGATTTATGCCACTGTCAGGGCAGAAAGAATAAAGCCAGTGTCCAACACAGACCACTTTTTTCTTGCATTCTAACCACAAACATGAGACAGCTTGGGATATTTTTAAAATCCACATGTAAAAATAAACCTGTCAATCCATAACTCCTAAAAAAAGTTACTTTAGTAGGTACTAACACCTACAAGAAGCTGATGCTGGCATGTAAAATGACTGAAGGAGCTGCATGTGACATTCTAAGATATGGCCCATAACTTAGAGAAATGTGAGAACTCAGAACAAAATAGATGCTGCAATACATTAAAAAAATACTTTGTGCATTCTTTGGTCCCAGAAATCCTGTGAATCCCACATTTATGGCTTAAATGCAGCTACAATTCACCCTTGGGCCTTACATGATCATTAGAAATTCTTTCAGAGTAACTGCACTCAATACAATACAATACAATTACACCTCAATACTAAAACACTGAAAATCAGCAGTTAACACAAAAGATTGATTACAAAATTAACACAGAACTAAGAGCTGCAATAATCCTCCCAAAGTAACATCAGTTCTGACTCAATCACAGACACACCAAAAAATAATCAGCTGCATTGAACAGGAGGAATTTTACAAGGAACACAAGACATGTGGATTAATTCATACCTACCCACTGCAACCAATGACTTTGTTGTACAGGTAGGATGGGAGGCCCTTCAGGTGAATATTGTTATCCACATAAACATATTGGAGCTCCCGAGAACGACCTAAATCTGGGGTTAGAAAACAAGAAGTCAATGGGACAAGGGATGACACAGCCACAATTATAAGCAAAGCAATTCTCTTTAATTATAAATAAGCTAATCAGACTCAATGCAATGCAAGCAAACAGAAATTAGTACTTCTCAGTTGTAAAATTTCAGCCAATGGTTTTATTATGGATGAGCTGAAAAGGCTGTTTAGAAGAAAGCATTTAAAATTACTAAAAACAAAACAAAGCCCCCTTTCAGGAGCCCTGAAAATCCCGTCATAAATAATTAAATTTTAACATTGACAAACTCTGAAGTCAGTTTGAAGAAGCAAAGGGACAATTGATTTCAAATTCTCAGTGCATACTTCAAGTTCATAAGGTCAAACCTGCTTTCATTAACTGGCCTCACTCCACTCAAATCACAGCTTCACTATCTTTGGGAAAGTGGTAAAGACAAAACAGGAATGTGGCCTGTCCCCCTCTCACTTCTCCAAGAGGATTCATCAGCCTTAACCAAACACAACTGCAGTTCCTCAGTGACAAATCTGTGTGATGCAGTAAATTACAGAACACAGTAAAATACAAAGCATTAAACTGCAGGATATTCTACATCCAAAGTTGTGGTACAATAGATGATCAATAGTTCTGAAGGTGCTGCCTGCATTATTGCTGTTAAAATATTCATGGCTGGTAGTCACAAGGAGCAAGTACAGCATGATTTAAGTAATGCCTTAACAGAGTAGAAATCTATTAATACACCTCCAGATAGGAGCACATAGGAATTATTTTATTTTGCTTAGAAAATGAAAATTAAAGGGAAAATTTATAGTTCCTGGGAAGAAATCTTGAGGTAAGAATTTTGCTCATCATTGAGATCTGGTGAGTGGTAAAACTGCTGCTAAAAGACACGAAAACCAGACTAATAGGAGATGTTTAAAGAGACACTCAACTGAACTAAATAGTCTAAAAGAGTTTTAGATTGGCAAGAAAACGGCTGTGTAGGATCATCTGGGCAGCCCAGCTCATCTGTGGCTCCTGTGCCCTTCCAGGTCCCGGGGTAGGAAAGGACATCTGTGCTTAATGCAAAGCAGAGTTTGAAAGGCTCTGCCCGGGAGGGGAGAGCTGAGACCCACAAACTGCAGGATGAGAAACACAAATAAAACCCCTCTCTGCCTCCCAACTTGTTAAACCTCTGTGAGTACCTTAGAGAAATGGAGATAAACAAGCCTGTGGCTGAATCAGCCAAGATGATCCTAAAATGGGCTAATTCTGACCTCCCCCCTTTATCACTGTCAGTGACCTTGGCTGGCAGAGATAAGGGTGACCAGGGAAATGGGCACAGCCTCTGCCCCCTCTGCAGTCGTGGCCAGGGGCAGAAAGACAAAACAGCTTCCATGATATTTCTATTCAGAAATTCTATTTGGAATGATCATCTCTTCTCATTCCCTACTATGGCAAAAGGTAATACCAGCCTCTTATTACTGAATAGTTTTATTGCACACCAAAGTTCTGGACACCACTCAGTGCAGATATTTTGAGTGATCCCTCCCCAAATGTGTGGCCATCTTAAAATATACTGAATGTCTTCAGCTGTCACCCACTTGAGTGGCAGCTGTGAGCACCAGAAACCTTCAAAGCTCACTCTGAGGAGTGACACATTATCAAATCTTTGATATAAAGAACAAGTGATGATACCAACAGAAAATGAATAGATTCCCTTCCTGAAATAAAAATGTTAACAGAGAAAAAAAATGAGTTTTGGGGTTCTTTTCCCTTCAATACAGGCCCTTGCCTTGCAAGAGTCCATGGAGGTTTCAGGGACAATAATCTGGGCTTTGTTCAAAGCAGAGTCACTGCACATGAAGGGACACATTCAACCACCACATGGTGCTTTGACCCTGTCCCAGAGACATTCACAGAACTCTCTGCTGCATCCATCAACTGTCCTGCCCCAGGAGGGGAGGGCAAATCCCTCTGCTGACTGAGGGGCACCTCAAAAAGATGATTTATTTGGGCTCAGGATCGCAGGGCTGAAAATAGTTTAATAAAGTCCTGGGATATTTTTAGATGAAACAAAAAAACCATTGTAATCCCACAATGAATAAAAATATGGCCACACTAAGGCATTGTAACACCACCAAACACTGCAAGGCTGGTGAGGAATCAGCCAATAAATTTAAAGCAGGTAGCAGGTGGATGGGATATAAAACACTTGGAGAACGTCCCCTTGTGCTGCTGAAGCCAATTAGACTAAAAACAGCACCAAACTATGGGTTGCTGGGGCAGCTTGAATGTGATACTGTTTAACTTATTAATTTAGAGAATGGCAGAAAATTTTTAAAAGAGGCTCATCTTGCTGGTTTCTACACAGATGTATGCAAATGGGCTGAAAATCAGGCAAGTCAAAAAAAGCCCTAAAGCTGTTCTTTTCATATGCACTGAGAGGGGGGAGTGAGGCTGCATCTCATCTCTTCCCTCTGTCTTTATCTTAGGCTATGTTTAGATTCTAAGTTCTGAGTTGACTGCATTTCCTAGGTAATTAAAGCAAATTTTTGGATGTTAGACAAAATATCTCAGTAGGAAAAATTCAATTCCCAAAGCCAAATAGCCTGTAACTATAAATGTTCCTTTGATATAGTTTCTTTGCATTAAATAACCAAGCATCTTCGAGACTCCAAAAGATTTTTTCCCCAGTTTCAAACACTACCCAAAAAGTTTAAATTTAAATAAACCATCACTTTGAAAAGCTCTTTGTACCCCATCCACATTAATTTTTATGTCTTATATCAGTCAACAAATATTGTTAAAAGTTCTCTAAAACCCAAGCTTCTGAAGGACTTTGTGCAATGAGGAAGCTGCCCATCTCTGAAAAGGCTAAAGCTACAAAGAAGGTTTTCATGTGGCTTTTGCAAGCACTGTACTGTGTCTAAAACATTTCCACTTTCCTCCTTCCAGGCTCCCAGATCAAAGGCCTTTCTCCCAGAAATGACCAAATGCCATGAGTCCTGAACAAACCCCAATTCTTTTTTTTTTTTCTTTTTCTCCCTTTTTTTTTTCTCTCCTCTTTTTTTTCCTAACCTCAGGGCCCTGGCATATGCATTCCACATGGCTGAAGATGGAACAAAAGCTCTTGTGTGGCTGCACTGATGCTCTTTTAACCATACTGTGAGGGCAAGGACACAAAAGCTGCATATACTGAGGTAGAATCAGACCTTTGTTTATTGTGCACTGATAATTACTAGACCCATTTTCTAAACAAAAAGTGCACATAAACCCTCAATAAAGTGATATAACACTGAATATTTGCTGTCATAACACCCCTGTACTGCCAGTACACTTGAGAATTTATGGCCTATTTAAATTGTATTTGCACTTTATTATATAAATCATTTTTATTTTTGCAGTCTCATCAGATTCTTATTTCTGCTTTCAGTGGAATTTGTTTTCAGGCATCAGAGCATTTTTTTAATGCTAAAAATTTAAAGGTACTTTTCTGTGTAAAGATAATTTATACTGCACATAAGATTGATATGAAGTGATCAGCAGATTTCCTAAAACCATTTCCTGGGGTATCACAAAGTTACCATGACAATAATACAACTGTCCAGGATGCAGCTTCCACTTCAACTTACACCATTTGTGGGGTTCTTTCTAAAAATTATTTTTTTAGGAAGGTCCATGGGCTCAAATCCACAGTGTCTCATTTCTTTGAATACAAACTGAAATGTTCACAGCTGAAAAGTAATTTTTACAAAATACCAGGATATCCAAGAATGAATTTATCCTGCAGAACAAATTCCTAATTCACTGTTGTTTACCCATCTGCCTGTTTGTGCACCAGCTCTGAAAGGCAGAGAGTGGGATCAGGTATTTTTACTGTATTTTGTGAAACTGATTCAGAGTGTTGCACTTCTTTTCTTACAACACAAGTGCCTGCAAACTCAAAAGAATGTACCCAGTCCCTGCCCAGCAGTGCTGGGCTACCCCTGTCAATCCAGAGCAGGAAAATGCAGAATTCCACTCCACTGAACAGGAGGCTACGAGGGACATACTCAGACAAGGAAAACTTGGAGAAGGAGATGACAACCATCTCATGAAATAAATAAAGTAAATCACCCTTTGGAAAGCATTAAGAAATTTGTTCCAAACGTGTTTCTTTTAATGTGGACACGTCTGACAAAAAAAGAGAAAAACTCCAATCACTCTGTCAGGAGAGGAATAAATGATCTGCTTTTCAACACAACTCCCTAATTGCAAAAAAAATGTTTTGACAATACTTGAGTATCACTTGTAGGTATTTCTGCAGTACCTTTCACTGCTGTTTCATGTCCTAAGTCATTAACTGGTGAAGTGAGGTTGGATGTAAGAATACACACAAAAACCCCATCAGCCAACATGTGCAGCAAGCAGAAATAATGCTACAATTATTCTTTAACTTCAGCAACACTCCAAGAAAAATATTTTCCCATGCAGCAGAAGAGAGATTTAATCTTTCTGCTTTTCAGTGCACTCCCTCTTCTACTTTTATTTCATCACATCTTGACCACTCTGAAGCCTTCTGATTCTTCAGAGGAAGGATTAAACATTTACATTTATACTGTGCTGCTTTTCCTCTGAACTCCAGGATTTATGATTCAGTTTCATATCCACAGATAGCAAATTATCTCCAAATGTTCACCAGTGAGTCACTATTAAGAACTACTGAACAAGGTCAATTGACAGTCTTTGATGTTCCCCCTTATTTTAAAAGTTCCTTTCAAATGTTTTGAATTTGAGTCTAAAAATAAAGCAAAAAGAAGGTGTGTCATTATATATTAGAGATTTATTTCCTCCTTTTGAACTTAAAACAGTGCAGCAGATCTGTGGCTCATCCAGGTCATGGCTCACTAACAGATAAGCTACCAGAGCAAAAGTAGCAAAAAACTTTTATCCTTTAATATTTTACATCTCATCTTACTGAGCAGCATCTTATTTTTGCAAAATTAAAAATATTCAACTTCCTGTCACATTGAGTTGGAAATATTTGCTAAAATAGGGGAAGTGAATGTGCTTGGAGTGCTTTGGAATCTGGATGGTGCATCCTGGAACTCATTTTCTCTTTTATATAATGACATATGCTGGGACATAACTGCAACACTGTGTCTGGAGACATTATTTGCACTTAGTTTCCAGTAATATAAACCAAAGTGATAAGAAAATCGGCAAGATCATAAAATTCTTTAAAGACTAAATTGCTAGTACTGAAAAGATTAAGTTAAACCTAAACAATGTAATTAATTTAGAAATTATGATCTCATTTTTAGCCACCTCAGTTTCCAGCTTCTTTCACACGTGATTATCATCATTTCATCTGCACCTAATTAACACCAAATTCTGTATTTGAGAAAAGCCATTACTGGTTATTCAAATGACAGGACAGAGCAGAGTGTGTGTTTGTATTCCATCCCCTGCAGGGCTGAGAAGTGACAAACCCAGGGAAGAGGACTTGCCTTTCCCAAAGGGAACACAGAGACTGCCCACAACAACCCCCATGCACTGACTGCACCTCCTGCTCCTGACCTGCTTCCACACATCCACACTTGGAAAGGGTTGAGAAAAAGGCACAAGAATTCTTCCCTGGGCTACTATTGTGGAAATGTTGATGGATGTCTGTACACAGCACACACTAAACTGCACTGGATTATGTGGTACTGACATTCCTGGTGCTGAAAAATAATTTATATGGAGTTACTGGGATTCCACAGCAAGTTTTAAACCCTCGCTGAAGAATCTTAGTTAAACCATCAGATCCAGCAAACAGAAACAGATCATTACCCAAAGTGGTGGAACTCAGATTACACACTACTATATTTAAAGCACAACATCATTTAAACTTTTTCCCCTCAGTTAGCTAAAAATAAAGCAAATTTGATAGCTGACTTACGGCTTTAAAAAAGACACCAAACCTTAACCTGCATTTTTTTCATTAACATATTTTCCAACAACACGATCAGTGTGACAGCTCCACAAACAGAGTCTGTGGGGACCACCAACGACACTCACTTGTTGGATGGTGGTTTTTTTTTGTTCCCTGTGGGGCTGGGAGTTTGTTTGGGTGTGCAGGAGGGGTGACTCACCCAGGGGCAGGAATGCCAGGCGGTTGCCAGCCATGGAGAGCTCGTTGAGGCTGGGCAGCTGGCACAGGTGGCGGGGCACAGACCACAGGTGGTTCCTGTCTGCAGTCAGGTACTGCAGGGACAGGCACATGTGCAGCCGCTCGGGCAGCGTCAGCAGGCGGTTTGTGGAGATGTCCAGGGTCTGCAGCTCCCTCAGGTCTCCAACCTCTGCAAGACAAACAGCCAGCAAGGGTTATAAATGTAGCTGTTTTCACACAGGCCACAAAAAGTATCTCAGGTGAATTAAAGCTGAAGTTCATCAGTCAGATCCTCTTCTGTCGATCCATGTTGAGAACTGGTGTTAATAATCTCCATCATCTCCATGTATCAGATCCTTGTGATGAGGAACAGTTATCAGCTGGGCAGTGTGTTCAGACACAGAGCATTCCTGAACTCTGACAATTACTACTGTCAGAAATACCAAGCATTTCCTTAGTCCTAAATCTGAACTAGAAAAATAACCCAAACCCAACCCAAAATGCAAATCAAAACACATTACAAAGCTGGCTGATATTAAGGGTGTTTTGCTTGGCCTCAAACTCATGCAAATTCAAATGAAATCGTTATTTTTTTTAAACACTGAGGATGCAATGAGTGATTACTTAATATTCTCTTGCAATGAGAGTTACAAACACATGCACAGCACTTCTTGCTCAGTGACAGTCTTTCACCCAGAGAGCTTAGGAACAACAGCTCTGTCTTCATAACACCACTTAGAAGACCTATTTTAAACTAGAAATTTCTTAAAAGCGTGTAAGTTATACTGTTACATCGTAGAAAGATCTTTCAAAGTTTTAAACCACAGCTTCTACAATTTTTTTTATTATTTCAAGAATTTTAAAAGTACAGCTTGTGGTTTAAACAGCCTTCTGTAATTTTTAAATTCTTAAAAGTGTGCAAGACATGATTCCACAAGTAGCTTCTCTTGTGCACCACTGCTTTTCCTTGTGTCTGGCCTGTAGAACCAGGAGCAGGACTCAAAAACACATTGAAAACATCTTAAGCAGCAATACAGATTCTCTCATTGTTGATTTAGTTATTCTTTTCAGTTACTCTAAAAACTGGATAAAGCTATAAATTATTTTGCCTGAACATGGGAAAACAACAATATTTTCCCCAAACAGGGGAAAGGTTTCCCTTTGTAATTTTTAAATATTTTTAAATATTTTTTTCAGTGCCCCTAAATCCTCACTGCAGTTCTCAGCATCTTGCAGACCCAAATGTACTTTGCTCTCAGCCGAACAAAACCAGCTCTTGCATCTGAGAGCCGCTAAAACAAGATCCCCTAGAATTTTCTACACTGAAAACACCAGACAATCTACACAATCCACAATCTGTACAATTTACAGCTCCATCACCCAGATTTTTTTTGCAAAGCTATAAATAGGGTAACACTGTTTAAGTCAAAGCTAAACAGAACCTGTTGTGCCCTTAAGCTCTGCAGCAGAAAATTCACTGTTCCCTGAGCTCTGAGGTAGCACCTTGTGTACTACACACAGAGAGGGAAACAAAACACTGGGACAACTCCAAGCTGTCTCCTACACAATGGGGAAAAAGAAGTTGACCTTGGGAAAGGCTGCTCTCAGTGTTACTTTCAAAACTGAAAACATGAAAAGGAAACAAAGGGAAGTTATAATTCAGTATTAAGAGATTTTCACACAACCAACAATTAATCCAAACGTGTGTGCACATTTAGAAGGAGTTTCTGCCAACAACCCCAGCACTGACTACAATAGAGGCTCAACAACACAGTATCTGCATCCCTTTATAAATATTACTGACAGAAGCAGCTGCTGAACACAGATGACCACATTCTTCAAACCTCCCAGTTGGATGTCAATAGAAATCATAAGCTTTACTTAAAAAGTTCTGGGCTTTTTTACTACAAGATTGAAAATAAATGACAAAAGCAGAATTATGGCTACTGAACAGCACAAAACTCCTGTGCAAAAGAACTGCAGCAGATCTCATTTTGAAAGAGTTTTATATTCATCACAAAGCCATATGCTTGAAAACAGTGACAGGAAAAGAGCCACCTACATTCAGCCAAACCACTGACCACATGCAGTCAATAATAGGCCCAGCTATTTTCATACACTAACCTTTTTCTCTGCCACTAAAAACAGTCCTCTAGTTCAGTTTAGGTCCAAAATCCCATAAATGCTACGGTTGGCAAAGCTGGCAGAGTTTCAAAGGCACTGCTAGAATGATATGTTTCAAATCTAAGAGGAAATAAAAGTATTCTCACTTTATCCTTCATCCAAAAAGCACATACTTGCCCAAAACTTCCTCCTCTCTACCTTAATCTTCCAATGCATACCAGATGTAAACATCCCCTTTCAACATTCAGTGCCACATGTTGCAGAAACACCCACCAACCCTCAGTGAATTTAGAGCCAAACAATGGAAAGTGCCATCATGTTAAAGATATAAACTCATATTAAAGCTGTAACCCCCAGACTCCCCACCATAGAGCTCAAAGCTCATTTGGAAGAACATGCTCAGACATTTACTAATGACACTAAATTGCTTTCCATCTCATTAAAGCAAGGGAAAACAATCAAGAGTAATAACACAAAATATAAACAGTCCATTAATAAAGTTTTTCAAGCTTTTAGTTACTAAATACTATTAGCCTTGCTTTAAAAAAGTCTTGCAACATAAATACTGGAAGAAATGTTGGCTAAGAAACAGAGTGAAAGACCTGCAAATCCCTCTCTTGCTGTCACCTCATCAAGCACTAAGGATACACAAGAGGCAAACTTTGGAAATTTCCAGCAGAAGAAAATGGCTGTTCCCAAACAAAAAGAGCAGCTGAAGGGACTTTGAGAGATTCATTCCCCCCACACCCCCAAGGACAGGAAAGCAACAAACATTACACACCACCATTGAACCACTGAGGAGTTCCAATGACATTTAAATGAAATTCATAAAAGTGTAATTTCAAATTGACAGGAGCTCTAGGATGAGCACTATCAAACCAACCCAGCAGAGCACTGAGCCCCATTTTGGTACCAGCAGCCAGAGAAGAATCCTCAGGAGCTCTGCCAACCCCCAGCCCCCAGTGACCCAGAGCTGTGGAGGCAGAGCCCAAACGTGACATTCCCATGTGGGTTCATGAACCTGAGTGTTTTATCCATGTCCATCCCATGGAGCTGGGCCATCCCATGGCCATCTGGTCCCAATGTGTTTGTGGTGCACAAAGGGCTGAGAGGCTGTAAATCCACCCAGGACCCGACCCCACAGACACCCCACCCCTCCTCCTGCAGCCTCTGAGGGCAGCCCCACACAGAAATCCTGTGGGCTCTGTTCCAGCCCTGGGTAATTAATTCTAACTTCTTCTTCCTTGATAATGTGCAGATTCAGAAGTGACCACTGTGGCTCCACAAAGCAGCCTTTGCATTCCTTGTAAGAGCTTTCCCAACCACTTGGAAAAAGGAACAAGTGAATTGTCATCTTATGCATTTGGGGTTTTAACAGAAAACTGCCAAAGAGATCTGTCTCCCAACACAGAAACATCATCATATCTTTTTTTTTTAATGTAAAACATGGAAAGAATTTCAGGAAATTTCCCAAATTACTGACCTTCTAACAGAACTGGTTGTGTTTGTGTTTGTGTACACATACCAAGCATCAAGAAAAGAATCTATTTCTGATTCAGGTGGTTTAAATGCCAATTCTTAAAATTAACTCCCATGGTTTTATGTGAAGGGAACAAAGAAACCCATCTGGAAATAAGCAGCCTATACAACATCCCATAATTGCCAAAGGCAATTCAAACTTCCTTAATCTTTCTGGGGGTACAGGCCTCACCAGCTGCATGACCCAAAAATAACTGAGAATTTTCTCTACATTTCAAGAGCTATTCCACCTTCCCCTGATGGGCCATAAACCACAATTTCATCCACAGATATATGAAACACATACACAGTTGGATTTGAGGGTATGGAAGGCACGGGTTTACTTTAAACCTGAGTCTTTATACCCCAGTAAAGCTAAAAAAGGGGACAGGAAAGGGCTGCAGACCTACCTGCATGAGAATGCACCTCAAAGCAGGATATTAAGAGAAAGCAGAGAACCTACAAGGAAGGGAAAAAGGGACTGATCAGCAAAGAGAGCTGGCACTTGGAGGTCAGGCTGCACAAGTTAAATGCAAACTGCCAGGGAGGCAGGAAAATGGGAACTCACAGACAAACAAAAGGTTTCTCAACAAGAAATTAAGAGCAAGAAATGAAGAACTGGTGTCAACAAGGGGTAGAAATTAGGAGGACAAACCAAATATTAAATTAGCTTTTTGCATCATTTTTTCCTGTAAGAATAATGCTTGTGTATGAGGACAGAGACAGAATATCTCATGGGAATAAGGACAAAGCCCTGCAAATTACCACATCCATTACTAAAATGAAATGAGGCTGCTTAAAAAAAATTCCATTCCAGAAAACTGAAAAAAAAAAAAATGGGTTATATATCAAAATTGCAGACTCAGGCACAAGGATTCTTAATGAGTAAGACATTTTCTGGGATAGCAGCCTAGGACTGGAGAAGGAATGTAGGACCTGTGTTCAAAAAGCCCTGTTAATGTGAGCTCAGGGCTCCTCAGCACCTCTTAGAAAACTGTTCTAAGGGGAAAGAGCAAACAAGAGTAACCAGGGACTGGAACATAAATAGAAAGCAGAATGAAAGTGCAGCCCAGATCTTCCCAAATGCAAATGGTGTCATACTGGCTTATTGTTCTTTGATGGAATTTCTTGATTACTGGTAACACCTGAGTATCACACCCCAGGCCAAATTTTGGGGTTGGAGGAAATATTACTAATGGTGGTGGTTCCCCAGGGACCCACCTTCCATTTTGCACCTGGCTAAAAACATACAAGTTTCAGATTGCTGTCAGCACAAGCATTTAAAGTACTTGTAGAGAACCAAATTGTCACACAGGAGGAAAGGCAAGAACTTTTACATTTAAGGGACAGAAATGGAAAAGAAAAGAACATAAAATCAGCATGATAAGAAGGTGCTGCAAGTCAGGGCTCTGCTTGAAACAGTGAAGGAAGAGAGGGATTGGCTGAACTTGTTCACTACTTAAGGGCAATAAGGCACAGAGAAAAATAAGGCAATTTTTATATACAGCCAGCATTTCATTAGCAGCAGGAAGTATGTTAATATTCCTTTGCAGTAAGGATGGTCTTGCTGTTACACAAACATTCCCTCTAACACTCTGCAGCCAAAGGCTTCTCACAGGTGATGGATCCCCCTGCACTGCCAGGAGCTGCTCCAGGGCTGCAGCTCTGTGCCAACAAACCTTTGCAGCTCTTTGTCCCCAGAGGGACACACTCCATGAATCCTGACAGAACTGAGCCTGGCTGGGCCTGTGAACTCTGTGCACCCACTGACCCCTCCCTGGCCCAGGCTCTGAAATGGATGTTGGTCGCTCCAGGAAAGGAACAGAAGGTGCTTAAAGTGGCTCCTCTGCTTCACCCTTGAAATAATGTTTTAATCATCTTCCAGGAACCTGAGCACAAGATGTATTTTCCTATTAGACCTGTAAAACCAGGCACTGGTGAGGAAAAGGGGTTTGAAATATTCCACACTAACAAAGCTTATACCTGGGAAAAAAATCCCAGTCTCTACAGGCCCATGAATCAGAAGTGGATACTATCATGAATTTAAAACTCTAACAGACAGGAGATGTAAGTTCAAATTGCTGAGAGTGTGATGGAAAAGATCCCCTTTAGATTTGCCCCAGGATGTCTCAGGAGGACTTAAAAAGACTTTAAGATGGTTAAAACAAATTAAATAGCCTATAATATATACTACATTCCATTTGCTGTCCTGCCACCCAGCTCACATTTCCTAGCCTATAAAAATTAAATTTTCTAGCACAAATTGACACTTAAGGTAGACCTGTGCCATCCTTGAGCAAAGAAGTTTGACCATAACTGAAAACTGGTATCATTAGATTTAAGGACAATGAAAGGGGCAGGCAAATTGAATCCCATTTACATTTTGACACTGCTGTGTGTAGCTCTTCTGAATTGTTGGTGAGAGAGCTTGAAAAACGTTCTGTTCCTCAAATTTAACAGACCTGAAGATACTTTTCCTTAGATTTTTCCCATATAGTCCAATATTTCCTTATTATTTTAAGAACAGAACAGAAGAGGTACTGGAAGAGATCTTGTGATACTGCAACTACTTTATGAATCCAAACCCATGAAAATTCTATGGAAGAAAAAGGCCTCCATCCCAGCTGATCAAACTTGAATCCAATAATTTCCAAGCAATACTTACAGCCTGCATTTCACCCAAATATTCTGTCTGGAAAGAACAGGGCAAAAGATTTTTCTGGGTCAGGCCAGTCTTTGTGGATGGCTGTAGACATGTAACTCCTCTTTAAGTTGTTCCTAATTCTTGGTTTCACCTCCTTAAGCCATAAACTATATTGACTCTTCTCCAAAACACTTGAGAATCAGACAAAGCCCCAAACCAAGTGAAAAATACACACCTCAACTGAACATACACAAATAGAATCTTTTTTTCCCCTCAACTTTCCTAAATGTCACATGCAAATTTAGTACCAGTCCTTATTTATTTTGTGCCATCATTCACAAGCAAAGGTGAGAAAAGTGGCTCCCTGAAGTCCAATCTTGCTAAACAGTAATTTTAGGTCAGCTAAAAATGGCTGAAAATAGACATCAGGCATGAGGGTCTCATTAAGTCCAACCCTGCTAAAGGTCAGTGGTTCCCCATCTCACACCACAATTAAACTCCAGTTAATACAAGTGGCAGCTGTCTGTCTGTGCTGGGCCCAGCACTTCCCTCAGCCCCACACAGAGAGCACAGAGCCACACTGCTTATTAACTTGGAACCCCATTCTAGGCCACAATTTGATGGTCTCAATGAGAGCAGTTAAGACCAAATCAGATGACAAAAATACCAGAAATAATCATACATGAGAAAAGTGGAAGAGGTGGGTGATAGGGAGAGAAAAAAAATTGTTTATTCACACAGAGGTAACTCAAGGCCATGAAATGATCAGGTTGGCTGTTTTTTTGGTTTGGTTTTGGGTTTTTTGTTTGTTTGGTTGGTTTGTTTTTCCAGAAGACAACCTATCCTTTCATTTTGTTCTAATGTGCTCTGCCTAGGACTTCACTGCCCCACAGCAAGATACTGCTGCTACACAAACAAGTCAGAGATGTGAAATTAATATTAATCTAGGGGTTTATTAAATGATAGCCCAACTTTTGAATAGAGCAACCAAGACGAAATATAGAGATAGAATGGCAATTTATCAAGTATATTGCATAAAAAATCTGCTACCACCTTACAGAAAGAGTCTGTTATGGAGGGAGTGATGTATTTTTGCTGTTCTTTCCTTTGAGGAGCAGCTGTTTTCCTTTTTTTCTGGGTATTCCTGGGTGGTATGAACATAAACAAATGTGACATGAATAAAGCATGAGACCTGTTATGATTCTCTTGTTTTGTTTATGTCTGACTATCTTTCCTCCTGCACAGCATCTCCCCTCCCCTGTGCACTAATATCAATACATGGAAAGGGGGGGGAGGAAAAAGCCTTCCAGGAAAGCTTTGTGCAGAAAACACAGAGCTGTGCTGTGACCTCAGGATGCTGGACAGCCAGAGATGGTACTTCAGTACAACAAAGCAGCCCTGAGCTGGAAGTAAGGCAAACAAAAGGAGCATCCTAAGCAGAGATGAAGGACAGCTCAGGAAGCCACAGAGACAGAGCCAGTCCTGGCTGTAAATTCTGGCGGCTTTTCCCTTTCTTCTTCCAAGGAAAATCTGCAGCTCAGCACAGCAGAGTGGTCTCTGACAAACACAGAGCAGTGGCTCCTCACCCATTGCTGCACTTGTGTCTCAATAACCCACGCAAAGACCTCTCTGTTGTGACTGTTGCTATCAACTGTTTCCAACCAACACACAACAGACACATCTTTCTTCCTTTTCTTCAAGTTACTTAGGAGTATTTTTTATTTCTTCTCCAGTAAATGCATAACAAAAGCAATAGGCCCAGGTTCTATTTTCATCTTTCTGTGGAAAAGTGTTGTGTTTTATCAAAGCCACGTTATGGCTCAGTGATTGTTCTATGGGGAGACACCACAGGCTCTTCCCTGAGGGTCAAATTCTGCCTTCATAACAAAAAAATGCAACTACAAATTTGTGTGGGATAGGGGAAAGGAAAAGAGGCAAAGGAAGACCTTTAGCTTGGAATCATTTTACACAGTGCACTCACCATATTTGTTTTTTAAAAGAATGCCAATGGAGGGGACTGTCTCAGCTGAAGTCCTATGAAAATACAGGAGTTCTTCCAGGCCACGGAAGTTACTACAAATTGCAGCAGTAATTACAGGGGAGGGACTGACTAAGTATTCACAGGAAACATTCCCACTATAATAGAGGTGAAAACTATGGGTGCAGATGTCCTTTTCCAGCAGCAGTAAGAGGAGATTCTCTTGCCCCTCCTCCCTTGCCCAACCCGTCTGTGCTGACCCAGCAGCCTCGGCCAATTCACCAGCTGACAGGGGGGGCAGGAGCTGCTGAAATGACAGGGCTGCTACTGAAAAAAATGCTATGGACCAGGCACTAAGAGTTTCTAAGATTATCAGTAAAAAAGGTGGCATCTGGCTTCAACCAACACCAGCAACGTCCTCATTTTATAAATGCTGAGAGCGACTGCAAGCCTTGTCTTAATCAGTGACAGTTTCTGCTGCTCAGTGTTTCAAATCAGCACAAAACAGACAAGCAAGGCTTGTAATTACACTCCAAACCCCTCACTCAAGTCACTCCAAATTGCCTTCCTTTAGCTACACAAATAAGGGGTCTCAGTTCATAAAGCTCTCGACTGTTAAATCATTACCAACTGGAGGACACTTGCAGCCACTTGGTATCAGAGCCCTCCAAACAGAATGACAATTTAATGCAGATTTGGACAAAGTTAAGGTAAACATGGGTGTTTATTTTAAATACCACTGCAATAACATTAAGGTAAGTGAAATCCAGGTATCAAGTTCTGTGTGTGTGACATGAACCACAGGAAGGTTAATCTCACCTCATACCTCCAGTTCTACACATTCTCTTTACAGCCTTTTTCCATTTAGATTTAGTGCCAGTAAATGATGCATTTTATTTTGCCTCAACTCATCTAATAGACCAGCTGAGTGAAAACAAGGATGTCAATAAAAAGCAGTAATTTAACTCTCTCACAATGGTATGTAAAAAATGAAATTATACTTGGCCAACAAGATCGAAATGGAGATGGATCCATCACAAAATTCTTCTATTGCATGGCACCAACAATTAGTGCTTGTTCACTTTCAAAGACTGAATGACTTTGCTCTCCAACCTTCCCTGAGCACTCAATCCCTTACCAGTAAAAATTGCATTTGCTTAATGCACAAGTAAAATCAACTACCTGTTAATGCAGCTAATCACTGCAGATTGGTTAGAGAGAGCTTAGGGAAAGAAAAAAGAACCCAAGCAAACCAAAGAGATAAAAGTACCTTCTTAGATAACTTTATCTACGAAGTCTTAAGAGTTTAAGGGGAAAACAAGTGAGCTTGTAACACCCAGTCCTAAAAAACTGCTAAAACTAAGCTTCAAGAGCTCATTTTTTCCTGACACAAAGGTTAATTTGGTGTAACAGAAACAAAAATCAAAAATTATGATTTAGTAAGAGCTTTTACATTAAAAATTACTAGGGAATTATCTTAGTTAAGAGGTAATTATCTTCTGAAAAGGAAACAGCTGAACAGGCTCCATGAACTAGGAACTGAATTTCATGAACAAGTTTGCAGCCATGTGCTGGCAAACACACAACATTTTACCAACATCATTACAGTGGTGAAGGATACAACAAACCAGAGTTCTCACCATTTCTTTCTTTAAAACCATGTCAGCAAAGGCAGTGAACATGGCCATAATCCCCCTGAAAAGCTGGTTTGGCCTGCATGGCTCACTTGATCTTGGCTTAGGACCCTCCCAAAATAAGGCAGTGCAGCAAAACAAAGTTAGAGCCCTCTGGCAGCAGAACACACTGAAATCAGAAAGGCCTTTCTAAGGTAAACCTGGTTTTTGCAAAGCAGTCACTACCACTTCCTTTTTCATTTACAAACTGGTGAAAAATCTCCGAGAAGAAAGAGCTGCAGTTTAATATCTGTTCAAAGCTGAGTTCTCTGGAAGCCTGACTGAACACCACTGAACAGATTGTCAGTATTAAAGAAGTTCTCATACTACAGAAACACAAACACCATCTGTAGATGAAAACATCTTTCTCAAAATACATCCACGGCTCTGGAGGTTTAGTCTCAGCCTTATCAATACACATCTGTCTTCACTCATGTGAACAGCTATTGGCAGATGTTTACAAGAGACACCCTCAAAACTCCCTTGAAGTTCAGTTTTACTTTTGGGTAACAGCTCTAAACCAAAGACTTTTACAAGTATTTTAAAGAGCATCTGTTTTGAAGTTGCATAAGTGAGGTTCATATATCCCACATGTGTCCTGAGCCAGGCAATCAGTAAAGTCTTATCTTTACTACCAGAACGATCAACAGAGGAATTCAGTGCTGACAGATGAGTTACAAACCCAGTTTTTCTGCAATCTCTTTGCTCAGGGAGCGAGTCTGATATGAGGCACTGCCTGATTATTGAGGTTAATTTCTCAGAAAATGTCCTCAATAACAGGTGATGGTTTTTGTAAGCAGAGTAGAAGGGCAGAGACTCCCTGCAAGCCCAACATTCCCCCTCTCCTAAGGGGGGACAGGCCGATACTCGCGTTGCGCAAGAAGGAGAATCCACCTCTCGAGGGCCCCGGGGTGTGAGCTCAGAACTGACTCCTGCCAGCCCCAACACGGAAAAACCCTGGGATCAAATTCCAAATAAGAGGCTTTGCTGTGCTCTCTCTAGAGGATTCAGCATGTTCAGGGAAGAAGTTTCAAAAGGAGGGGAATGACACCTTAAAGAGAGTTACAGCAACTTAACGTGAATTTGTTTGGGATGAAGATTTTTTCCTTCTGGAAGAATAAAGTTAAAAGATCCTTAAGATTCCTTTTTGGGTTAGTTTGGGGTTTTTTTAAAGCACAAAAGCAACCTAAAAAGCCCCACAATGTCTTAGCACAGACCCAAGCACTCTGTCACAATGAGCACAGCAGTGATTACATGAATTTTCAACAGTGCTGATGATGGTTGTAGAGCAAACCAGCCAGACAAGCAATGAGCCATCACACCTTCTCATTTATGAAGATTATCAGAGATGACACCAAGAATTTTGGGGGTGGGAAGGGATTTGCCAGAGCTATGAACTGAGTAATGATCTATAAAGCTTTAGAACCCACGCAGGTCATAAGAAACGTTAGGTTTTATAGCCCTTATGGATTTCCAGATACATTTCTAGAACTAACACCTTCCAAGATTCCCAAGCAAGAAAACAACACAGAATTGCATCCCTACAAAGTCAAATTCCTGGTAATCTGTTTTTCTACATCTTAGATTCAATTCCACAGGAATAAGATTGACCAAAAACAACCAAAGACCCCCCACTTCTCTTTTCTCTCCTCTGCTATTCAGTCAATAAACCTGCACAGAACAGACACCCCAAAATGAATAACGACTGAATTCAAACACAACTTTGGCCACTTTCAGAGTGATTTTTTCCTGTGGTGTAAAATCATGTCACCGTCCTCTCCATAAACCTCAAACTCAAGTTTTCAAACAATCTAAACATCAAAAACCCCAATAATTCTATTTGACCTTCATTATTTAGGTCTGTGTGCCAGGTCTAATCAGTTCTCACAAACACATTCCACTTCTTAAGAACAGACTGTAGAAATACATTTCTCAAACTCAAAGGAACAGGACGCATTGTTTTGATGCCACAGCCTGAAGCCCTTTATCTGAGTTTTATCAAAGTATAACCCTATCACTGATCAAAGCAGCAATGACAATTTAATGTTCTTTAAAGTTACACATTGCTGCATAAACTTCCCACTTTGGCCTCTGGCTCCACATGTCATTGGGAGTATAACCAAAGGTCAGGAGACTTTCTTTCCAAAGCCCTCCATTCCCAGTGGCAGCTCCAACACTGGCAGGAATTGGGAGTAGAGCAGAGGGGAGGAATTCCATCAGGACTCTGTTCTCATATACCCCAGAAAGTGCAGGTTTCACTCTTCCTGTCAGATTTTTGAATGACTTCTTGGTATGTTACTCCAGGAACTATTTGTCTGTGGTATTGCATTTCCATGTTACCCTATTACTCATTTTATTATTATATAAAGACCATTTCTCTTTTCCTTTCAATTTATTATTTTGCATATGCCACATGATTGGCTTTTTAAAGCAAAGTTTGGAAGACTTTTGCTTACAAAAAAAAAAATCTGTATTTCAACAATTCTCTGAGAAATCTCAAACTGAGTTTACTAGAAAAATGTTATGTAATTTTATGTTTAATGAACTGTGTTGAAAAGAGTTGTAATAAAGACTCCTTATTTAATAAAAAGACAGAAAAATGCAGCATTAACTAACACGTTTCTACAGTTATTTTTAAGACCTCCAGCATCTTCATAGTTTTAAACTACAGACGAATATTTGTCAGGATAACTCAGAGCAATCTCAGTATCTTCCAAATCCCTGTCTACCCCCCACACAGGGGGAAAACCCCTGCAGAAAGAAGGCTTACAGTCACTCGAGAAATCAAGGAGCCAGGACTGGGGAGGCAGCACCAAATCCCTGAACAATAGAGAATCCAGCTCGATCTGCTCCCATCCTGCAGGAATGTGAGAACCATCCAAGTACCCGCCATGAGAAGCAGCTCAAACTCCTTTATCTCCCATCTAAGAGCCCTGGAGGGGAACAGCTACCGGGGGAAAGCCCATGGCCCCGAGCTCAGCAAACAGACGTGTCCCTGCAAGGATTCCCAGCTCCAGGAGCACAACCGGCCTGGGAGCACACGGGCAATAATGAGCTCGGCTCCTGCTGCATCCGGATTTCACCTACACCTCACCAAGTCCCTCAGCGACTCCTCTGCCAAGGAGGGGGAATGCTGTGACTTTGGGCCATGGAAACGTTCTCTGGGATCACACAACCAACAAACTGCAACGCTGACCCATTCTCAGAATCCAGTTCAAAAATCTCAAGTGTAGGGGGATCTGGGATTTGGAATGAGAATAAAATAGAATTAGGAATTAAAAAAACGGGCAACAGCAGGTCACAGGCAGCCTTGGACAGAATGAGCCTTCCCCTCTACAATCCTGTTCGTTCTACAACGTAACTGCCTAAAATTTGGTGTCCAGTAAGAATTATCACATAAAAAGGAAACGTCTGCAGGTCAGAATTCCAACAAACCCAGGGTCTGAGACACTGATGTTCAGCACCCTGCTCCCAGACATTCCTGGATCTATTAATGAATTCAGTAATTACATCAGCACATTGCTCAGGTTTCAATACAGGCAAAACTCCACCAGGCACAGATTTGATTCAAGTTAAAGCATCACCAAAACTAAAATTGTGATTGATCCAAAATCATTTCACCAGTAGGTAAGAAACAAGAAAAAAACTGAAATCAGTACAGTCACATTACAATGTTGAGCAACCTTTGAAGATTATAAAACTAATCAGAAAATTCAAGAACATGGTCATTATCTTGTGCTACAACAGAATTTTAGCCATCAATTTATTATTGTGAAGCTTCAGTACCTGATCATTTTCCTGCTATGTAATGACCACAAAGTAAAAATCTGTTTTATAAAATCGCGGGTCCTTGGAAATTCAATGCATTCAACCATATCACTATTTCTTTCTTACCTAAAAACATGCTCATTAAAGGAGCTTAATTCCCAAATGCTTCTTCCAGTAATTGTGCTGAATTAGAATAGCAAATTTTAAGATGGAATTTTCTAGTCCAGTAAGCCTGGTACACAAAGCAATATTTGAATCTGTAATTTAAATGTAACAATGAGACACTGATGGCTTCTTCCAACTGGTTCCTATTAGTTTTCAGATTAATGAATTACAACACATACATGCTCAGCACATGCATTGCTGAGGACCTGCTGTGACACCAGAATGAGCAATACCACAGGCCATTGTTGAAAGAGATACTTTTGTTGGGTTTTTTTGTTTCTTAACGTCATTTCTGCTGCAGTTACAGGAAATATTTCAGTTCCAGTGAGTCCAAGTAAAGCCCATCTGGAAGAAGTGTTGAAACAAAGGCTACATTGGAACAACATTTTAAGCATTTAAAATGTAAGTCTATAATTTTTCCTGACTATATGTTTATACTATTTTTGCCACCAGCATCCAGTGACATTATGAACCTTCCAGAGTGCACTGAGCAAAGTTGTGTGACAGCAACAAAGCAGCTTTTAGAAGCCCCACAGCAGGGGGGGAAGTGGAAGAAAAGTAACTGCAAGAAGGGCCAAACAGACAAAGAGAGAATATTGAGTAGCTCTGTGAGCTCTGTGCTGCTCCTTCTGACACACTAAACAGCAGAGGGTACACAGGAAAAACTTCAGGTAACAAAAATTTCCAGGAATTTAGTGGAATTTTTTTATTCTCTTCACTTCCCTCCCCATAAATTCAAAGCACTCAGAAGTACTAGGAGTCCTCCTGAGATTTTAACCCAAACCAAATGTTTGAGCAGGGCAGACTGTTATAAAATCTCTCACAACCAACATCCTTTAATTAAATGGGTACCAGTGTGTTTGGACACGCAGGGAAGTTGATCCATAAGGACACCAACTGCACAATGCACTGCCCTGTGCTCTGGTCACCTCAGGCAGGTCACAAAGTCCAACCTCAATCTGTAAACAGCCACAGTGCCATGTTGTTCCTGACTCCTCAGAGATGCCTCTCTGCTGCAATTTCATAGGGGAAATTTTTCTTACCAAAAAATTCAGCCCTTCCAAGCTGCCTGGACTGGGCTGCACTGGAGTTTATACAACATTGAGACATTTAGAAACTTTTCCTCCTAGAAATCCAAAGAATGTCTTAGAGATACTATCAGGTGTGTTTACTGTGCATTACTCTGCATTAATGCAGTTACTGAACCTGATGAGAAAAAGACAATACAGTAACAGGAGACTGTGGGAAAGTTGTGCATCAATTTAGGTAAAAAAATATAAAAATTAGTTGTTGTTGAACCTAAGATGTAATGTAAACCTCAGGATGCTGATTCTTGGTTTTATAGAGTTAACTGAAGCTAGAAATACATTATTAAACAGAGCACATATTCTATAAATCTGTGCAAAGCAAATCTTATTTTTAATAATCAGGCGCCAACGACTTCAAGGAAAACAACATTATTATAATAATTAAAAGATATTTTTATTTGGGAGCCTATGCTCCTTTAAATAGTCACATACTTGCAGAGTGCAAAGCTCATGTAACCTAATCTGTGTTTTCCTCAAATCCCCACAAGTCCATTTACTTAAAAACACCCCGCTCCTGGATGGGTGCCTGGTCCCAAACCTGTCCCGTCGCACATATTTTTATCCATGTTACTAAATTAGGAAAGCAGAGTGGACTAAGGTTATGCCAAAAAGAACAAGGTCTGCATCAGTTTGTGCCTTTGCTTTTAAACAAAGCGCAACCCTTATGAAAAAAATCCACCAGGCATTAAGTCTCAAAGTCATCTACTCTAATCAGAGACAGTAAGAAAAGCAGAAGGAAGATCTCGGGGGGAGCAGGTAAGAAGTCAAATTTATTTCCCCCCTCCCCTATTTTGAAGTCTCTAAATCAAAATGTGGAACACAAGTTGAAAAAAAAAGTCAGGACTACACATTTTCATGCCAGGGTCTAGAGTAAGAATAGAATTATTGGCATGCTGTACCCATGATCAGTGGAAATCTACTGTGAAAAGGAGGGAGGGCAGAAGTCATGTTTATGTGCCTTTAATTAAGATTTACTGAAACCCCTCATATTGAGCTCTATTCAGAATTCTAAGCTGGGTATTCAAGAAGCCTTTACCAGTGAAATGGTATGAATAGTAAATACAGGTATTGTACTTTACAGCAACACGAAAAAAGTGAGAGAAATGAATATTCGGGTTTTATGTCTGCAAGTTTCTCTTGCCACCAATCACCAAAGCAAATTCCAAAGCAAAATGGACTTTGCAATAAAAACTTTCCTTTCCAAGGGTTCCTGTATAAATAGACAAAGCAACAATCAACAATTACCATTTGATTTATAATTTTAATAATGACTGAACCCTTCTTGTTGTGATCACTGAAGTTACCAAGGCAAGAGAAAATTATCTACTGTTTATCTCTAAGTTAAGTATTTCAAAATTCAACTTCCTCAACATTTCCAGCCTTCTGGAAGTGCAAGTTGTTTCAGTTACAAAAGCTCCCCGATCTTACCACTATTAATTTCCCATTAATTTAGAGGGTTATTAATTATGGAGAGAGAATTATTCATTTTCTAATGATGGGTGGACTCAATCCTCCCCAATATTAAATATGATCAGCCTCAAAAAGGTGTGGTCTTAACAAATGGAATGGGAACACCCAGGCTCTATTTCTGGCTCACACTGACTCCTGCTGTGGCCTGGAGCAAATCACTCCTGTTAGAAACACTTTTTTCCACTCTGTGAAATGAGGATAACACTCCCTTATCAGCTTCACAGGATCTTTCTCAAATGCTTTGAAGATGAAGTTTTATAAGCCTACAAATGTATTTTAATGAGCCTCGAACTGACTGTATTTCTAAAACAATTTGCCTTTAAAAGGAAAAGGATTTGAGCAGAAATGAAGAGTCCACGTGCTGTGAACCCCCCTAATATTGCTGAAGTTTGCACTTTAAAAACACCAAAGGCAGATGGAGACCCTTCCCTTCAGATTTTACCCCAAGGAAGCAAAATGGCACCAAGTGGATGCAGAATTCCCAGGGCACAGGTCAGGAATGTGGATCTGAAATGGAAGCCATGGACCCCTGACTCTGGCAGAGACCTGAACCCCCTTCAGCAACTGCTGCTGCTCCAAACACCCACCTGGACTCTCACTTCACAGATCCCACACTTCACATCAAGTTTGGCTAAATTTCATCAATTTTTTTTTTTTTTTGCTGGTCCATGTGCTCAGCTCTTGGTTTTAAAACTTCCCTGACAATAAACACAAAGGCAGCCTTGGTCTAACCCATGTAAAAACAACTGCTGATTTTTTTTTCCCCTTCTTAAAGGGAATTTTGCCAAAAGATGGGCTGGGATCATAAACCATACCCTCTTCTTTAATTACTTAGCTTTTGCTCTTGACTTGGCAAAACATTAAGCTTTTCATTTTAGTAAATCTATAATTAACTCCAGCATGTGCTGAGTAAACATAACCTCATTTTTAATTAAATCTCAGAACAAGATGCTACAACTTGCCATTTCTAAGAGAAGTACCTCTCCAGTAATGTGCAATAAAAAAACCTAATCCTTCTCAAATAAGAAACTTTAGTCCAACTTGGAGTATAACCCACCCCCTTTCAAGTCATCTGTTCTCCAAACATTCATCCACCAACTAAAAGACCCAAATCTAAACCTGAAGATCATCAAAAGTTTCCAAGGCTAAACTCAAACCAAAACTAAATAGTAACACAGCAAAACTCAGATAACCTTGGCTTTGGGACCCCTCAAGAATAATTTTTATAGTCCATCTCATTGAATTTTTTTCTTCTTTTTTTATGCAAATGATGCTGCAGCTCTTATACAAAGAAAAAGTAAATACAATTTCTGAAGAATGAAACGAGCTGAAATTTCATCTCCATTATAAACATCAGAAACAAAGGGGGGCTTTCTAATTAATCATCCCTAAATGAGAAGATTCAGAGAATTTACTTCTGACAGCACATTCATATAGGATAACTACAATTCTAAATTAAAATGAAACATCAATTCACTGAATAAAAGGAGAAATCTTTGAAAAAATAAAGTTAAGCTGCTGTGAAAACACAATGTCAGCTCTAAGTCAGGCTTATACATGAACTAATGCAATAATATGAAATAACCATCTTTTTTTATGCTGATTTTTTCAGCAAGATCTGAGTTACACATTTCCAAACAGCCCTGAAGAATTTCTATTCTGTAACTGCTACAGTTAAGTAGTAGAAAACTTTCCAAAACTTTTGTTTTGAAGAATTACATAAACCAGAGCCAAATAAACGAACCAAGAAACTGAAGACAGAAGCCACAAGATTTACAATCTGCAAAACAAGAAAATGTTGTGCATTTAAATGAAAAGTTCTCTCCAAGTGCTGGAGAGAACTTTGTAACACCAAATATCATATTGCTTATCTACAAGTCTTTTAATCAGCTCTTCCCTGAAAGGCAGAACCTCTCAGGGGTTCTGATCACCAGAGAACCCCCAGTGATGACCCTGCAGTGGGCAGGAGCTGGTTCACTAATTAGAGCATATTTACAATATGACACTAAGACAATTTCACAAAGCATTTTCTTCCAACCATTTTATATTTCCATTTCAACACACTTATTCTGGACAAATGTTTCCCTTTGATTCTGCCCAAGTTCAGCTGAGTCACCTTTCAGCAGCTCCCACCCCACTGCAGGCAGCTGATGGAGGCCCCACGTCTCAGTGGCAAATGGAACCCAAAGCACAGGATGTGGCTCCAGGGCTGACACCAGCCTGGAGGAGTTTGCTGAGCACAAAGCAAGGATCACACAGAGCCACAGCACAAGGGGCTCTCTCACCCCCAAAGGACACAATGTCAGTGCTTCACTCAGTGCCCACTTTCCTCCTCACCAGTCCTGTGTTCAGGTAACTCTCATGTATTCACAGTGGCTGCAGGTATTTTGGTCATTTTCCCCCACCTCCTCCCTTAAAATCCCTTCTTAAAACTCGTTGGACAATCATGGCCAAACATGACAAAGCAGAGGGCTCTTCCTTATGGAATTCTCACAAGTTCTTTGAAAACAGGAACTTCCAAGACTCAAATTCTGCCCACCACATGGAAGACAAACCACAGCACAGTCTCAACCTCCATCTGAGTCTGAAGAATCTCTGCAACCAGACCAGAGGCTTAAATCTACATTTTAATTGCATTCTACTTCAATTGTTTTAAAATTTGATTTCTAAAAGGCAAATCTCAAATACTAAAAATGAACATTAAGGGCACAACTGTGGAACAAAACCATTAAAAACGGATAATGAATCAACAGATGCTATTAATTGCATTGTTTCTTCCAGCTCTTAATCACAATTAGGGAAGACACAACACAGAATGATTCTTAAAAATTAAAATGCAATAGGAACAGTGGGGGTGTTCAAACATTTAATGACAAACATTTACCATCCAACTGTTCTGCAGCTGTAATGAAGACACTTTTTAGCAACTGATTTAGGGTATTATTTTAGAGTATCCTCCTAGAAACTCAAAGAGTTTCTACAAAATCTGAGGGCACTTGTAACACCAGACACTGGGAATGTTGATCCAAGAGGATTGACAGGACAACCACTCCAATGACAATGTCATAAGTGACCAGGACTGTCATCTAAACCCAAAATCTATTTTTAATACAGATCTTTGAATTTTGCACAGCCTCTGCTAATAGAAGCTAAATTATATCTGAAATGGTTACTTACTACCAATTAAGGGCCATTAAGAGCTGTCTTTGCCTAGCAGTGCATTGCAATCTGCTGCAAGGAAAGCAGGGAACACTCAGTAAAAATGATGCACTGCAGTGGAATCACATCCCAGCCCAGTTAATTCTGCTCACTTTGAATAGTGTCCTGTCAGGAAAGCTGGCAACACCATTATGAAGATTCATGCTACCACTGTAATTCAGGGTAAAACAGTTCATCACAACTTCCCACTCTGCTGTACTTTTCCCATTGTTGAACAGAAGTGTTACTTTGAAACTCAAAGATTGTTTTTTATGAAGTCTTCGAAATCTTTGTGATTTTACAAACAAGCCCCATGAAAACAAGCTGGGAATCCCTCCTTGGGAATTGCTCTGTCCAGGAAACACTCAATGCAGTGGATGAACTCTGCAGGGTAAGGGATGATCCTGCTCAGCCTGGTGACACTTGGGGCTGTGTGACACTGGGGCTGTGTGACACTGGGGGCTGTGTGACACTGGGGCTGTGTGACACTGGCAGTGACAGCAGCACCTGGGACCACACCCCCCTGCATCCTCCAGTTCACAAGTGGGCAACACTTGTCTTATTTCTAAACCTGCAAGTTTTTCATGCACACAAACCCAAACACACTTGGGGACAATGCCCAGCACCAAATTTTGGATAAACTTCAGGAGAAATTAAATGCAGCAAAGCCTCAGCTGATACCAGCTCCTAATCAAATGTGGTAGACTCCAAATCAGCTCTTCAGTAATGTAAATTATCCTTTTGAAAGTCTTTTTTGGAACCTTTTTAAGTTAATGTGTGAAGTTTTGCAGAAAATGTGTCACTTTCTCTTTGAACAAGTCCTTCTTTCATGGTACAGCACCATAAGGTAAATTATCTTTGAGGAACATAAAGCACAACTCAAGTCACTCCTTTCTTTTGAATGTAGGACATCTGAAAATTGATGGAAATTTTATTGGCCTTGGGTCATAATGTTTAACAGGTTTATCTAATTCCATTCCAGAGCATTTACACATAGTCATATACAATTTTTTCTTTCTAATCATAATCATCCTTTGCACTTTTCTAGGCTTAATAAAAAAAAAAAAAGTCAAAGAAAGGACAAGTGAGATTTCTGCACCCAAAACTTCAAGGAACATTTGCAATCTATTTCATGAGAATAAACATTGTGAACTTACAAACACATGAAGGTCACATTGAGAAGTTTGTCAAAATTACAGCCAAAAGCTAATCCTGTTAGACTAAGTTAGATCATCGTTTTGCAATCACAGACTTCAATTTTTATCATCTCTGCAGATCAGAAAACGCAAATACACCAGAGAAAAATTTTAAAATAAAATTAAAAATAAAAAAAATTTAAAATTACCATCATCTTATCTGAAAAGATATAAGGGTGATGGAAGAATAATAATGTAACATCTGCTTATCAAAATATTTAGAAGGCAAAAAAACCTCATTCAAAATCTGCCCATGGCCAACTTTTTCTGACTTTGTGTCATATTTATTTTGAATAAATTTTGCTTTTTTATAATAAACTAGCAAGACAAACATTTGTTATCTACTGTCACAATGAGCTGGAAGTGCCATAGGCAAACCTACCAGACATGTGTCTTTTTAGAAAATACGAGGATGGGGCTGTTGGGTGAAAAGAAAGGAAGGAAGGACTGGAATCCTTGATATTGTGGAAAACTGGGAGAAACATCATTTTATCATAATGACACTTGTCATTGGCATTTTGTGTCTTCTCAAAGAAGTTCAATATTTTCTTGATTCGATGGCAAAGGCTGTTAAATAAATGCATTTTTCCCACTTGAGCGGCATTTTCAGGACTCTTTGAATGTACAGCACAGCTTTTTCCTGAGTGCAGAGAGCACAGAGTGGCAGCCCCTGCCCAGACTGAAAGCACTGACAAACCCCAAGCAGGTCACCTGGCAGAGGGATCTGTCCCTGCTGTGCCCCCCCTGCACTCACCTGCAGGCAAATACTTGAGCTGGTTGTTCGCCAGGCGAAGGTGCCGCAGGGACCTGAGGCGGCCGATCTCGGGGCACACGATTTCCAGGGCATTGTCACTGAGGTCCAGAAACTGCAGTTTAACCAGGGAGCCAATGGCTTGTGAGAGAACAGATTAAAACATGAATGTGACCCTACAGCAACATTAAAATCTCACCGGGGCTGTGAGAGCATCAAGAGCCTTGACCCCCGACTCCTCTGTCTGAGCAGAGCGTGAGGTGTTAAAGTCTCACGACTGAGTGACATCGATTGTGGAAATGTTTATCTTGTTCTGCTGGCAGTGAGACACGGGGGACAACAAAGAGAGGGATGCACAGAATACTTTCTAGGTTTTCCTCAGACAAGTCTCTGAAATCATTTTCTCCATTCCCCTGCTTTGAGTCTTTCCCATTACAGTAAACTCTTTCTGAATTTATAAATTTCCTCACACAACTCTGCAATTAAGACAAGCAAGAAAAACTAGTACAAGTTCCTGCTCCTTTAGGTTTTAGATCTGTCATGATCTAAAGCAGCAGAGTATTCACTCAGTGTGGTCACTGCCTGAAAGCAGCAGACACTCTGGATTTGTGTTTCTGTAGGTGAGTGCCATGGAGTTTTTTCACTTTATTCCATTAGAACTGGAGCAAACAGCATTTAGGAGCATTTGAGGATTCATTAAAAGAATTTAACTCAGCATAAACAAGGATATTATCGACTAAGAGCTACACTGGTATATTTTATATGGAAATCTTTAATGTTTTATGGGGAAATAAAGGAAAAATAGGCCTCTTCAAAGAAGAAAAATGAATATTTTATGATTCCTGCCACTTATTGTGAGCTGGTAGATTACTTACCTTCAGGTACAACAACTATGTTATTTGAATGGAGGTACCTGGGGGGAGGAGAAAAAAGCAGAGGACACCACCTGTTACCCTCAAGGACTTGTGCTACATAATCAGTTTGCAAAATATCCAATTTCAGACTGAAAGAGCACCCTCAAAGCCATTGCTCCCTAGGAGCACAAAAAGCTGCAGAAACTGTATAAAATGGCAATGGACAGGTACTTTGTTTCACTTAAGACTATTAAATGATTAGCATAAAAATACAAGAAAATTACATACAATTATGTAAAACAAACCACTCGGGGTTACAAAATAATGGGCTTCAGTTTTGAGAGTCATAAGAGGAAAACGAAATGGAAAAAGAATAAAACAGGCAGAATAACCAGAGTGAGCCAAATTTGATCACCAGGTTATTTGACACTAAATGCCAGCCAAGAAAAGGAAAAAGTCCAAACCCACACAAGTTACACAATTACAAACCTTAAACCCTCACACCTTCACAGACTGAAGAAACAAGCACATGATCTATGCCCTGCAAATGGGTTTTTCAAACAAAGTACATTTTTCAAAAGAAAAACCCAACCTCACACATTTTCTTTATGTAGATACAGAGGGTGGCCAGATCGCTCACTAAGAATATTCAGCACCCTCTGATGGAGCACTTCCAGTACTACTGGTAACAGAAAAACACATTTCAATTTCAATCACCTTCTGTGCAAACAGACAATCAGATCTTACAGAAAGTAACAGTGACAGAACTGTCTCAATATTGGTATTGAATTGTAAAGGAATACTGAGGACTCAGGGTCCATCTGCTGAGACACACATGGAATTATCTGCAGAGGATTTTTTCTCCACTCTATTCCAAGAGCATTTCCTAAAGTAGGAGCCCATCTTTTCAGAGAGAGAGGCAGCACAAGGAAAAAGACATATTAAAATTTCATCTGCATGGCTCTGAACCTTCTCTTTTTCCTTAAAAATTATAGATATTTAAAGTTTGCTAAAAACTTAAACATACGAATAGGAGATATGTTTGTAGAAATGCTCAGACAGAACCTTAGGGTAAGGATTCTCCCACCCATTTCAGCTGCAGGTCTTGAGAACATTTGTGAACTATTTCACTAAAGCTAAAAAGGGGATTATCAGGATCCACACCTGGAATCCCAGCATGAGGGGAAGTGTCACACAGGGGCAGGACAACACAAAAATACCGAGGGTGTAACTTTTAGGAAAATAAAGATCAGTTAAGTTTGTCTTTCAGAATTGAAAGCTACTGCAACAAATTACTCTTTAAATAAATGTTTACCTGTGGCCTCTCCCCTGTCAATGAAACATCTCTTACTGTCTGATCAAAAACTGACTTGTCCTGTCAGAGCTACACAAACCACAGCCCACTGCAGCCCCCCCTGGACCACCAGAGTGTGAGGGATAATGGTGGTACAACTGATCCTGATGAACACCAAACAATTGGGTTTGACTCCTACAAATCAGTGTTTGGAAGGAATCATTTGAAGCTGTAACTTACACAGGTTTTCCTAAAGGCATCATCACGTAACAGTGAGATTTCCTGATGCCCTGTGGCAAATCATTTTATCAAACACAGCAATATTTATTTTCCTGCTTCAGAGCACAAACACACTCTGCAGACAGGGGCATGATGAGACAGGACATGCTCTGCAGCAAGTCAGAGGCTGCAGTGACCTACAAACCAGTTCAATGACACTGTGGCCCGGTGCACCACAAAGGTGGGGCTCCAAGGGCCACCCTGAGCTGACAAGATCAGACAGCTGAGGGCACTGGGCTCCTCAGATAATCAACACCTCTCACTGAACAAACAGAATCAATGCTCCTTCAGTGACTCAAGCTGAGCCACAGGAGCTGAAAGGGGAAAGGAGGATATCCCTTTTAACACACCCCCCAACAATCCTATCACACAAGGAAATGGGGAGGGAAGAAAACATTGTCCCAGGGGAATCACATCTTAAATTAACTGTCAAAATCATACAGTTCATGGGACATCCATTTTCTGGACATAAACTGCTGTGCCTGCAGCAACCTTCACTCCACAGTTACTGCCCCTGTGTGCTCATCCCTGCTCCTATATGACACTCTGGGACTGGGTTCCAAAAATATTTATTACTACAATCAGCAAGACTGAGATCATACAACCCCTGGGAGCTGGGTGGGAATGAGCAACTCGGGAGGGGCTGCAGGCAGTAACCTGTTCCTCTGGCTCTGTCACAACCCTCTGACCACTGCACTGGGAGGTTCCACTACTTTATCACTGTAACAACACTGAGTATTTTTTCTCTTATTGTATAAAGGTTTGTATTATAGAATAAAGAAGTTAAGAAAAAATTAAAATGGGACTGAATACATCTGGATGTTGCTCCTTTAGGAAAAAACAACCAGAGCAAAAAAATGACCCTTTCTTGAAAACCTCAAGAAAACCCTTCACACTTAAGAGGCAGGTTATGTGCAAATAATACATTTGAGATTTTAACACAAGATGGATCAGCATTATAAAAATATATTAGAATTCCTACATAAACTCACAATTCCACGAGGTTTGGAAGCTTCTGTGCAAGGTTTTCTGGCTGAAAGAGAAAAGGAGATATTTTAGGTTTCCAAACAACAAACAGACACACAAATGTTGTGTGCCCAAGTCACTTTAATAACCACACTAAAACAAGTCAGAAGGGAAAATGGCAACAAGGAACCTCTACACAACACCCTGTGTACAAAGCCCCAAACACTCTCCCATCAGGGAATCTGGGGGAGCAATTCACCACTGAACAGAACTACAGCCTGGAGTGACATTAATGTGTCCTCACCAAAATGGGAGTCAGATTTCTGAGGCTGCAAAACTGTCAAAATCTTACTTCTGAAAATATATTGCAATAAATGAGGTGGTTGAAGGCAAGAGACCACTAAGAGGCTGCAGCCTTTACAACCTGGAGCAGAACAGGAACTACACAAGATGTGTAACCATAATGTATTTTGCTAAACTGGGAAATGACCTACAATCTCTGTGGAGCTCAATCAATTACCACCAAGCCACAAGTGCTGAATCCCTCAAACTCATTTCCATATTTACATATTAACAGCCATATCATTTTCTAACTCCTGACTGATCTCCAGCTGTAATTCCTCTCCTTGATGGCATTTACAGCCACGAACACACATCACAAAATTGACTTCACACATTTCAGAGTGTCACGTTGGCAGCTGCACTTGAGATTATTCAAGGTTAAAACAGTTTCAATGCTTAAAAAAACTGCTTTAAACACAGATCTGTTTTATTGCAAAGGCTTTACAATACAGATATCTGCAGAAACAAAGGGGTTTTAAAAGCAGCTCCATCACATAATCAATTTCCTGATAAACCCAGCAATTTTCATGTGAATTAAGGTGACACGTGATACCTTCAATAGGTCTATTATTATCCAAAATTGATTATGGAGGACCTGAGAAAGTCATGGTATCCTTATGTAGCAAAGATGTGAGCACAGAGCCCACAGTTTAACCCGGGAGATCAAACAGCACGGATGACGTCACTGGCTGGCAGCGGTGACGTCATACCCTAAACCCGGGCAGTCCCTGAGCCGCTGCTGCCACCCCGTGGCCGCTTCCCCGCAGCGCAGCTCCCGACTGTGCCCGGGCAGAGACACGACCCCAAACCGGCAACACCAGCACGGGCTGATACAGAGAATTCGAGCTTTAACCGAAAAAAGAGGAAGTTTGAAAAAAATCAAGTTCACTTCGCTCCTCCACCCTCTATTAGAACAAGGATGTTTAACCTGAACCACAAACTGCTGTCACCTGCTGCTCTGACAGAACAGGACAGAAAAGCACTTTGTGAGGGAGTAAATGGGGAGCAACTGTTCTGTGGCCACATCCTGCTCCTGACAGGAGCAAACACCAGTTTCCCTTTAATGGATGGGGAAATGGGGATCTGGAGGCTCCTGTTAAGCCAAAGATTAACTGAAGTGGAAGACTTGGCACTGGGATCCAGGTGTGCTACAGGGCTTCTGGAGCCATCCATTATGTCATAGCCCTCCATCATTTCCACCCTGGCAATCAAGTCAAAAATGGAATTATTCTTACACAAGGTAAATTCTGTCAGCACAACCACTCCAGACATTCTCACAGGAGTCATCTGTCAAGGACAGGAGTCATTTCACAGCAGCAAAGAACAAAAGAATGAACTGGTGGGATGGAAGTGTCACCTGATTTTAAAGCAATATAGTGCAGGTTTGGTTTTGATGGTTGCCAATAATTCTCATACAATTTCGAGTGTTACTGATGAGCCAATGCTCATCACCTTGCATGGAATCCAAGGAGTACAAGGGAGAGGCATCTTCCTTCAAAAATCTATTTAACTGTTCTCAGCTGAAATTTCTGCTCCCCCACCACCCCCCTGTACATAACTTATTGTCCTCCCAACAGGGGACATAAAAACCCTCTTTATGAAAATGCTGGTTTGTAAATACCCCCACGATCTCTGTTTCCCCCATTCCTTCTGTTTTTTCCTCTCTGCCTCCTCTTTTACAAGAGGAATTAACCTCCACCTCTCAGGGTGTGTTCTCTGAGACTCCCTTGCTGCTGCTCTCCAGGTTCCCTCCAGTTCACCCAGACTCTTCCTGAGTGTGAGGCTCTGCTCCAGCTCCTGCTTTAACAGGATCCAACAATTTCTTCCTTCTGCTTTTAACAGAGATTGTGAAACTCTCCATGTTCCAAAAAGACATCTGCCTTTTTTTGGAACATGCTGCTGACTTGATCTATTTTGGTCCACTACAACTCCCAACATCTTCTGCTGAGCAGATGCTCCGTGAATGAGACCCAGTTTTAATTGCCTTGTTCCAAGGATAGTGCTGAGCACTTGAATGAGATTCCAACAAGTCACATTAGGAACAAGTTTATGCCAATTGTTGTGAATCTGCTGGAGAGCATCTAATCATCCTCTGCTTCATGCTGTTTACAAGTCATTGTGCCTGTGAATTATCTGTATTTTCACTGTTGTTTCAGTTCCTTTATCCAGGCCTTAAACACAGGAAAGTGAGATCCAAAACCCTCCTTATTGTTCCATCTGTGGGCAGTGCAAACCTGAGGAACTTCACTAAACAATCACAGTGTCCAGGCAGAACTGTTTACAGGCTTTTACTAATTTAGAACAGCTCTAATTTGTAACCACAAATCCTGTCCTCTTGTTAAATTATGAGGCATTATTAAATTATTGCCAAAACCAGAGTGCTAAAATCATTCCCTACAGTACATGTCAACCTAAATCACTCATTCAAGATGAAGAAAAGGCATAAAATCTTCAGAATTCTTTCAGCTTTTGGCCCATTAAGTGAAACCTTTATTTAGGATTTCCAATGTATCACTGTCAAAGCTCTGAAAAGTAGTGGACTTTCCCTAAGAAAAATAGAAAAACATATGATTTTTGTGATTATTTTGGTCAGGCCCTCCAGCTCCTCTGCCCTGGCTTTTATTTTAGCTACCAAACCATGGGAGAGCCCAAGAAAAACCAAAAAGACAACTGAAAAAATGAAGACTTGGAGACTTGGCCCATTGACAGTGGCGAGTTTTGATTCTATTCTACAGGATTTTCCCAGCTCAGAATGTCTCCCACAGTTATTTAATTGCCCCACTCTGAATTCTGAGGTCACAGCATTCACTCAGGGTGAGAATTCTTTCATTTCAGGGAAAAACAATGAAACAAGAAGAAACCACAAAGGAAAATCCCACAACCCCAATGTTAACTGATTTCTCCATCAACAGCAGCCCATGGAGACAAATTTTTAGTGGCATCTTAACAGCAAGTCTGGAATCAGCAGGGAAAGCTGCTCAGCTCAGAGGGCACAACAACACCCAATGTGAGTAAAACTTGTAGCAGTTAAAAAAACCCCAAAACAACAACAAGCCTGACAAGAAAACCCCCAGGATAACTTCAGAGCTTCCAAAGGGGAACCAAAAAACATCAAACTTTCACGATCCTCTACATGCAACCAAACACTCCATCTCTCACAGTTATGGCATCATTTGGGGTCAGATTTTCAAGATGTTTCACTTTTTTTAAATGCTCTTGTTTTCTCAGCTGCAAAGATCAGAACTCCTAAACACACAGACAGTGAACATTTGTCCTACCAGTGTGGTCAGGGAGTTCCTTTTCATGTAAAGTCTCTCCAGGTACTGCAGCCCCTCATCCTTCAGCAACTCCAAGGGGAAGTGATGGAGATTTCGGTAGTTCAGGAACAAGTTCTTGTGCCTCTCCAGCTTTGCCTCAGAGATTGTTTTGCACAGCTCTGATGCCATGACTGAGCACCACGTTCAGTGCATCACATCTTCTGAGAGCAGACCCATTTCTAGGAGACAGAAAGAGGGGAAATCCCACACTGTTAATGTGTTTGCTGTGCAGCACTTGCAGCAAGAGCTGGTTATTGCACATGATCTGATAATTCACATAAACACAGCACACAAAGCACTCAGAACATCCACACCACAAGCCGCAGTAGAAGCAAGTCCTGGACTATTTTGTGGATGAAGTTTTAGTGCTAAAAAAAGGACCCACAGATAAGAACAGTTACCAGAGGACTCAGATGAGTAACAAGCCTTTAAGTAGTTTTCAAGCCAGAATGACAAAAAGATGTGGAAGTTTGCTAAGTCTGCCCGTGTAAAACCAGGGGAGGAATTCACCAGTTGGAAAAGATACTGGGAGGGACAACCAGTAAAGCCATTTTAGAACAATCACAGGAAGGTTTAGGCTGGAAGGGCCCTTAAAGCCCCTCTCATTCCACTGGACCAGCTGCTCCAAAACCCACCAAACTGGCCTTGAGCACTGCCAGGGATGGGGCATCCACAATAAACTAACACATAATAACTAATAAACCAACACATGAGAGATCTGAAACTCACAGGGAGACAATTTACAAAGAGCAAGATCTGACAGTGGATTTTCATCTCTTAACTAAAAATAAACCCAGAAGGAACAAAGTGTCAAGCTTTAAGTGACAATTTCAAAACCACAAAACAAGAGCAGGAAGACAAATTAAAGATTAATTTGTATCTGAAACCTGACTCTATCCAGCCCCTTTTTCACACATAACCAAAATTCTACTCATTATCATGTTGTCTAGATTTTGATAACAGCCTTGCTGCATCTTTGCAACTACCCCAGAAGACAGAACATAATAAAGCCAAAAAACTTTTAATGTAGAAGTACCAGTTGGCTGCAGAGTTGTGTGTACAAATTAATTGCCATTAACAGCTCTCTAATCTCTCACCACTATCAGTTCCTATTTCAGCTGATTCCTCACTGAAGGAGAGGGACATAATCATTCAGACACTGGAAGTGAAGGCCCCGACTCACAATGAAGAATCCCATTCCTGGTAAAGTCCAGCTCAACACTGACCACACCTGTCAACCAAAACACCTCTTTAGTTTCAGTAATTCCCCTCATTTGCACATAAATCCAGCGACCTGTGTCCTTCTGGAAGAAAACAATGCCTGTTCTCAGTTATTTTATGTCTCTAAAGCTCCTTGCTGAGCTGTCTGAGGGCACAGGGCACACACAGTGCTGGCCCTGGGCACCACCAACAGGAACAGCTCCTGCAGCTCCCAAGATCCAGAAAATGAAGCCACTGCAATTCCCAACTCCACTGCTGCCACCAGCACTAAAAGTGCTTCAAGAAAAGCATTAATAACACCCAGCAGCCTCCCCACTCCCCAGAGGTGCTTTTTGGGTGTTGTGCACTTGGGAGCTTCTCTTTAAAGCTGTGACTGCACAGAAGAGCTGCACGTTCAGCCACAACACACGGACACGGAGCTCCAGGGCTGCAAAGTCCAGGCACAGTCTGCTCTGCTTTGGCTCTCACTTCAAAGGAAACCCCTCCTACTCCCTCCTATCTCCAGCCAAACTTTTTATCTGTCAGTAGTCCTTCTCCAGGGACGAGGCCCTTGTGGGAGGTAAAAGGGAGGGTGAGGATTGGGACCAGCGCTGGCCCCTGTGAGGAGCCGGGTCAGGAGAGAAAAGGGGGAACTGAGGGAGAAGGGGGCACAGGGAAGAGAGGGGAGCACGGGAGGGAGAAAGGGGGAGCTGAGGGAGAGGCAGAGGAGGAGAAACAGAGGGAGAGAGAAAAGGAGGGGACAGAGGG
>VYZS01084658.1:58391-140806 GCA_013400695.1 Neodrepanis coruscans | reverse complement strand
CCCCCCCTGGGCTGGAGTGGGTTGGAAAGCCCAGCTTAGCTTGAACTGGGGATGAAGGTGCTCTGCAAAAAGCAGGTTTTAGGGCATGGTGGGCTGAAGTTGATTTTCTGTTGAGGATTTCAGGGCAGGCTTTGGGGAATAGCTGAGTGCTCTGCAGCTGGCAGCTTAGCCATGGGCTCAGGCTTGCCATGGACCCAGTGTTGTCTCAAGGGTACAAAACTTTGGGCCAGGGGAGACAACACTGTGTCCAGGCGTGCTACAGGCCCTGGAAAATGTTGGGTCCAATCATGCTGTGGATCCAGCAGGTCTGCAAGCTTTGCACCCCCTGAGATGACCCTGGGTACAAGAATGCCATGAACCTGAGATTGTGCTGGTCCAGCTCTCATGCTGGGCCATGATCTCAAGTGTGTCATGGACCTGAGAAGAACCAAATCCTGAGCTGGGCCATGGTCTTGAGATATTACTGGTCCAAGTCCCAAGCATGCCACAGATGAGATGATGGTGGTCCAGCTCTGAAGCTGGGCCATGGCCCCAGGAATTGTGTAGGCCATCTCAGATGGTGCAAAGTTCTGCAGAGCTGCTGGGTCTGTGGTGTGGTTGGATCTACCACCACTTTGAGTCCATGACATGCCTGGACCCAGTGTCATCTCAGGGGGTGCAAACTTTGCTCCTCAAGCTTTGCACCCCCTGAGGTGATTCTGGGTCCATGGAATGCTAAAATAAGCCCCACTTTGACAGGAGCCTTTGTGTGAGCTTTCACGCTATCTGTTTATAGCTCAGGTTTGTCTTTGACTTTTAAACACAGCAGAGAGGAGTAAACGCAGTGAGCCTGACACAGGCTTTGTTATGACATTTTGTTGCAGGCAGGAGGCAAGCTCCAGTTCCAATAACAAACACCCAGTGTTATGACACTTTTACCTTTCCAACTATTTATGTAAGCACAAATATTTTATTTTAAGGTTTGAGACACACCGTTAACATAAAGCAGTCTCATTCCTTTCAATACGGCCTGGTTTTCACTTGGGGAGCTGTTGTTTAATGAAAAGGTTAATTGTGTTTTATAGGGCTGTATTGCCTGCCTACCACTTTCTGGCTTGGAAGGAGGTGAGGTGCGGCTCCTGGTGCTCGTGCCAAGTTACAGGCTGTGAAAACAGGCAGTTCCTAGGAAGAAAACAAAATGCATGACAAAAAGTGGCTCAGAAACCAGGGGGTTTTGTGGTGCAAATCTGTTTAGGTGCTACAAAATTAATTTCATGTGAAATGATTTCCAACAAGGCATTTCCAACCATGACGACACCCAGTGCAGTGGAAGACGAGAAGAGAGTTTCAAAGAACACAGACTGTTTTCTGCTCAGCAGTAAACACACTCAGCCTTTCCCTTCCATAGCTGCACCATATTAAAGAAATCCTACAAGTATTTTCCTCTCCTGAGATTGAATTAATTAACTTGAAATTTCTTAACAGCCCATAATGAGTGGGGAGAGCAGAAGGATCTGAAAGTTTCGTCTTGACTTGTCAGCAAATTCCTCCCCCAGCAGCCCAAGGAGCAGCAGTCATGCACTTGCATAATGCCCTGGCGTGGCCGCCGGACTGTTTTGATTAAATGGATTCTGGGGGTTTAGGAAAACTACAAATTTTATAGCTATGGTGTTCTCTGCAAAAGTGATGTAAAACATCATAAAGCTGCCAAACCACCACTGCGGTGCAGGGTTCCATGCTGGCCTCCTCTGCAGCAGGGACTGTCAGCCCCAGAAGATGCTGTTAAGAAAATAATTGAGATGAAGTTGGCAGAAGAGAATGCAAACTTTTGTTCCCTCTTTCTGATTATTTAATGTCTTTTGATCCGTGCCACTTAGAAACCACACCTGAATTTGGCATGGTGTTTGAATTAGACACTAGTGAGCCAAGTGTTTCTCTGCAGCAGCACCACTCGTGGCATTGTACCTGAACTTCCCTATTTCCATTTCAAGAGATTTAACATCAGCCCTGTATCGTGGCACTTACTCTTTCTGCCTTCAGACTACACTGAAGATGGATCCAGGGGAAAGCTACTGTCCAAGCAGTGAGATCTTGGGGCAACTCTTTGAAAGAAGCTGCTATTGGCCCAAAATCTCATGTAGGGGGTCATTCCCTACCCCACATCACCCTGTTGCCTCATGGCTGCCCCAAGCACTTGTACTGAGCCCAAGCTTCTCCTGATGGGTGGACTTGTGCACTGATGTTTCCATCCAGGTGACAGATGCATGCTGTGGTCCCCAGGTCAGTCTGTGCCCTCTCACAACTAATTCAGCTGGCAGACCTTGCTTTCTTTGTTTGCTCATGAATGGAGCAGTGACCTGGTGCTCTGTAGCAGCAACAGGTTGCAATATATAGTTGTGGTGGTGTTTGGCTGTAGGTTTCTGTGAGTTCCCCCACTTGAAAAACCTCATAGGGTTTGGGCTGGATGGAGGCATTGGCAACGGTGCACCTTCCACTGGGAGGGATAGTCTGTGTCTGAGCTTTTAGGGAATGCTCCCCCTTTTGGCAAATTTTGATATATTTTCCTATGGATTGGAGAGATGAGATGCAGCTCGGGGTTTCTTATGGATACGAAAAAGTGAATTCCTTAAATCAAATGAATTGCATTCAAATTACAGTTAAATAACAGCCATCCTTTCTTGTGACTGGTGCCAGATGGGTGTGTTTTGATGATTTTAATGGCCAGGACCTGAGCGTTTCAACATGCCAGGCTCTGAAGAAGAGTCAAATTCAGAGCAGAAGGGGAGAAAATTGATCCCTGTTCACTGCCAAGAGGCAGCAGGGAGGACAGGCACACACAGAAATGGTGCTCTGGTCAGCACCACCACTGAGCCATTCTTTTCACTCTTTCCTTCTTATTTTATTCCTTCTCCTTTTCATCCCATCAAACCATGCTGCCAACAGCACTGAGGCGGAATATTTAATGCTGGTAGGTCATCTGGCACAGACCCAGGGGTATATTCTCCCCAGCTGGAAGCTCAGCCATGGTCCCAAGCATGCTCTTGGACCCAGCAACATCCCAGGTCCGTGGCACACTGGGACCTCCCAAGATGATGCTGGGTCCAAGCACGTTGCAGATCCAGCATCATCTCAGATGGGGGTGGGATTCGTGTGAGGCAAAATTGTGCTCTGAATGAAGCCTGTGGAAAAAATTTAGAATCAAAATACTGTTAAATGCCTCTAATGCATCTAATGTAAGTTCTCTAAACCTGAAGGTTTAATTGATATTTTTTCTTCAAATAATGGACTAATGTTGAGTAATTTAAGCCATTTTACAGCAAAGGCAATTAAATAATTGCTAATGGCTTTCAGCTGAATGTATTTAAAGTCAGGTCACAGATCTAAGCTGATTTAAAGACCAAGGGTTGCTCCTTTCTCTTGCAAAAGAATTAGATAACAATGATAATTGGAAGATGGGATTCAAAGGAAAATTGAGATTTAAGTATAAACCTTGGCAGAGCAAGAGGAAAAGAACTGACCTGATGAAAAAAAATTGTGACCAGCTATCCTGTGATTCTCCCCTCCTGTGAGTGATGGAGGGGAGAAAAAAAAAGAAAACAGAGACCTTGACACAAGAAATTTGAATTATGTTAATGTGTTTTAAACGGTGAAAAAAGAAGGATTTTTTAGCCTGCTGTCACAAAATGGAGATCAAGCTTTCTTTCTGGCTATGCCTTCATTCATTCACAGGCTGGAAAATTATGTGGATTTAGGATGGTGAGTGCTTTGGCTGGAAGATCCTGTGGAGACATAGTGGCATGCAGAGTGGTGCAGACTGGCAGGAGAGCACTAGGGGTGCCTAGGGGTGGTGACAGGGTGAAGATTTACTCCAAACTCAGGAGAAGTACATGGCCCCAAATATTTGTGTGGGTGTTCTCAGAGCAAATAAACCATGCTTTTTCAAAGAACAATTTATTGATACTTCAGACAAGCTGGGACTCCTGCTCCAAGCTGCTGTAGGGGCAAGTAATTGTTGTATTTGGGTGTTTTTTTTCCTGCTGCTTGCTCAGGAATTTGTTGTCTTTGGGAGCAGGTAGATGTCTGTCCTCACATATTTGCACGGCTGTATGTGTGTCACTGGAGTAGCATTAAACTGTGTCACTGAGCACTGCCAGGTCTGCTGCCTGCCCATGCCTCTGCCATGGGGGCTCATCCTGCTGCTGGGGAAACCATTACAACTTTGCAGCAGGCAGAATCCATGTACAGCATCTGTAAAACGGTTCTGTACAAAGATGTAGCATGTGCCCAGCCTGGGGTCTGAGGGTTAATTCATACCCATCTCGGTCGCAGTTGTCTCCTGAAGCTTATGGGGGCTTCAGTTTCAGTGACAGTTTATGGTAGTGGCCTCCATGTGCCAGTGATGAGGTTGTATGAAGCTGTGCCTTTTGCTGTCCTCAGGACTGGTCTTGCTGTGGTAGTTCTGGAGTCACGGAAGAAGAAAAAGAGGAATTCCTCATCAGCTTTCTTCAAAGAATAGAAAGTGGATTCCTCTGTCTCCTCCTTTGTGTTTCCTTTTAAGGTAATTTGTTCTGGCTCTTTTTTCTCGCCTCATGTTTGCTCAGTTTCTCTGAACCCTTCCTTGCCCTGTGTCCTACAGGGATGGAGTGGCACATCCCTTCTTGTGTCCATATCTCTCAGTGATGGAATTGCACTGAAGTGTGTTGTTCACTATCCAGCTGAGCTCTTCCCTGTCCCTTCCCTCCTGCTCTAATGCTGTTGATCATTGTCTGTCCTGTGCAGTGATGTGAGCACCTTCCAGCATGTACAGCTCTGCCTCTGTCAGCACTGAGCTTTGACTGCTATTGCTCTGTTTGCATAAGGTGGTAGTCCTGCCTCTAGAGCATGGCTATTTGGGAGATTTTACTCATGCCAGCCTGCCTTCTGCTGCATAATTTATCTCTGGCATGTGGAGGTATGATCTATTAGCACAAACCTGCATTGAATTTTGTCAGCATCACCAATGATGTGCCGTGGGCAGTTTGCTGTGACTCCCAGGCCTAGACTTCTTTTTGGCAGTTCAGTAGTGTTTGTGAAGCATTCTTGCAGCCTTTCATTGCAGTTCTCATGGGCTTTTTTCAGGCTTTATGGTTCCTGGCAAAGAATCCTTCCTCATTGGATCCCATCTGTTCAGCATCCCCAGCTGAGGCAACCTTCCTTAAGGTCTTGTTCCTTGCAGATTCCCTTCTAGATGCTCCTGCTCTTCATCAGACTTTGGCAGTCTTCATCCTGATGTCATTGGAACAGCTCCTCATCTGAAACCATGGCTACTCTTCTTTATCTTTTCCTTGCCCTGTTACTTGCTCCCCAGGACTCTCAAGACATGAGATAAGGAGAAACCAAAGAGCAAGCAAAGATGCCAGTGGACTTTTGACATCTCTTTGCCTTGGGAAAGGCACTGGATGTTGTTCTTTGCTGTTTTCTTTGCTATCACCCAACTTTGCACTGCACTCTAACACAGGAACTGTTAAGCAGTGTAAATATCAAACAGGTTCACGTGCCTAAGCACTTCCAGATGCCTGAGCAGGTAATGCTTTGAAATGTCTTTTAAATGAGTGCTGAGTTTTGACCTGCAGGATAAATGCTGGCTGGCATGACACAAATAAGACCAATCTTGAAAATTATCCCAAATTATCCCCACCAGTCATAATGGTGGTAACAGCTCAGAGACCTGCCCCTCTAAGGGGTGATTTCCTGCCAGGATACTGTAGAGTCCTGTGGTGACTGTCACTGACTTGTACCATGAATTACCATGTCTTTGCTAATTGTTCCCTGCTTCCTCAGGAGATCTAAACACATAACTAATTTTTATTTTATTTTCTGTTCATACATCTGTGCACAACCATGTCCAATCCCTGTCCTCTTGCACTGGTCCTAAGGAGCTGAGTGCTGCATGTTCAGCATAGCTCATGCAGAGCCTTTTCCTTTGGTTCAGTTTCCTCATGCAGGGATTTTGCAGCTGGTCTCTGCAGGATAGAGGTGTCCTTTTTCCCTCCTCCTCCCTCTCATTACAAATCTGATTTTGAGAAGGATGGTGCTTATCTTACTGCAAAAGCAGCACTACCAAAGGACTAATATATCTAAATGCTTACATATCTCCATTACAACTGTAGGCTCCTGCTGTCCAAACAGCTGAGATGGCCCCAGTACAGTTAGGAAAATAATTAGGACAGGTTGTATTTTGTGTCCATTTAGGAAGAAAATTCTTTGTAACCACTCACACTTGAATATAGGCTGTAAATCAGAGCAGATCAAACTGGTACTGATGTGAGAATATTCCTTTTGCCTATGAGATGGGGGAGAGGAGGTCAAAACCTGGATCTCATTCCTGGATCTTTTAGAAGGGACTGTTCGGACTGTTTGTCCTTAGAAATCTTGGCATGAAACCCTGACTTCTTTCAAATCCAATGAGCTCATGAGAGATGATTTCTATAGAAATTCTCATTATCTACATGCTCAAAAATTTTTCTTCTCTGTTTATTTTGTTTTTGTTTTGTTTTTATTTTTCTTTTTGCTGCTGAGAATGAGTATTTCATCTTCCACCAGAGAGAAATTAATAGCCAAAAATCCTGGGGTCTGTGTGTGGGACAAACCAGTGAGCTGGACCATACACTGTAGTATTGCACAGCACAATCAAGTTTTATTTCTAGTTACTGTTTACAAATGCTTGTTCCTTGGAAACCGTCTGCTATATGTGGGTAAGGAATTAAATTACTAGTTGAAAATTATTATGGAGGGATCGCTTTACTTTGTGCTGAGTGATAACAAACATCCAACAGAATTTTAGGGCCCTTCCTTGCTCTGGTTGTTAACATTTAAAGTTTAATACTAAAATAAAATGTTAAATGAATTATTCTCCTTTTACTGCATTCTGTCTGCTCCCACTTTCTCCTCCAATAGTTGTAGGAGACCTTTCCTAATCTTTCCAATTAACTCGGTATTTCCTGCAAGGCTGACACTGAAGAGGGTAAGAAAGGAGTGTAAAGCGAGGAAAGACATCTGTCAACTATTGGAAATACTTTCCGTGTTAGAAATTGAAGGGAGCCCACACTGAAGCCAGATGATCTGATGAGAAGAACAATTGCAGCGTTGGCTTGAAAAGAATGTGGGTGATTTGTTATAGCTGTCCTCGCAGTAGGCACCTGGTTGTCATGTTCATATGAGAATACCTTGGAGATATGCTAAACACATATCCTGTTCCCATCAGGAGTGCTGAAGGGCCAGAACAGGCAAGGTTTGACTTGCATTTTCTGAAAGACATAAATTATCATTTGTTCCTAAATCTCCATCTTTTCAAATCCTTCTCATTCCTCTCTGCTGCCCAATGACTAATTCAAAGCAAGCTGTCAAGAGTTTGTGTGTTGGGTAGGCAACTGAAAAGTGTGTGTTTTACTAACTATGGACACTCCTGAGTGACCCTTTTTAGGGGTGAGGCTATATGCAGAAGGGTTATAGTGGTCTGGTTTTGACTATGAGCTTTATATAATAGGTCAGCAGAGACTCATTTCAGTAATGCTGCAGTGAAAATATGAAACATTTTATGGAGAGGAGAGACCCAGCATTTCAGCTGGTTGGACACATAAACTCTTGGATTGTTGTTTGCTTGCTTTATTTTTTGATTTATTCTGAAGTCTGAAAATGGCTCCAGTGAAGCCTGAAAATGAGCTGGAACAACAGTTAAGCTTTGTGAGCCAGGACACGTTTTAACAGGAGAAAAGGACTGCAGATTTTCAAGTCTCTCCCACTTGTCTTCTCCTTGCTCAACCCGAAGTAAATTAATTCTAGATGCAGAGAGAAGAACCAGCTTCATCCTTGTAAAAGAAAAAGCGATTTCATTGCGATAGTTTCTGCACCACTTGGTGTCCTCCTCCCTTCCCTCGTCTGATCAAAGCCCAGCTTGTCAGCAGTCCCTCCCCATCCCCATCTGCAAAAAGAGACCTATGAAATAGTCAAGACATGGCCCCACTAGTTTGACATTATACTTTTGTATTCTCCTGTGCTTCATCTCCCTCATTGTGCCAGGCTCCAGGAAACTAGAAGAAAGTTCTGTGAACAGCTGGATTAGTTTTAAGGGCACAGAATATCACAAGATCAACAACTGGAAGTTTGCATTTCATGAATCATTGGATTTACCAGTCACCCTGGCAATGAGCCCAACAACTCTTATTCCAACAGGGCCTGCCAGTGGAGACGTCAAGGGATGGAGACTGCATTAACAACTCCTTTGTTATCTTTGTGCTTAGTCATGATGATTGAATTTAAGGATGTTCATTTCTAACACAAATTCACACCAGTCCTTCCTCCCTGGATTTTGGCAGTGGATGTTACTGTGGGATGAGAAAAGGAGAACTGTGGAGGTCAATGCTGAGTGTTTAGGTCCATCAGAGCAGCATGTGCTCTGGATCTCATAGAAAAAGAACTGAAGGTGCCCAGCAGCAAACCAAAGGCATTTGGCCTGAGAGTATGAGCAGATCCAGGATTATCCCTGAAAGCACCACATGTCTGTAGGTGTGTCCTCCCCTGCTGGCTTTAACACAGAGGGGACCTATTTTAAATAGAAACCTTCTATAAAACTGTTCAACATGTTCTCCTTTAAAGGGTCAAACCTCTGTCATCTTCTAGGCATTTTCCTTCTTGAGCATTCTCTTTGTCTGGCATTTAGCAGGGGTGGACCCAGCAAAGACAGGAACTGGTGCAAGGCTTATGTCAATGTGCTGTGGGTCACATGGAGCAGGAAACCTGCTGCAGCCCACACTTGGATAAGGCTCTGTGTTCATTGTGAGCAACAGACCTGTCCTAGTGCATCATTTGTCTTACAAATGTTTCACCTCTTCCTGTGAATGTCACCTCCCTTCAGACTGTTGTCCACAGGTTGTTATGCTGACCTGTACTGTTTCGTGGGGCATCCTGGCCACTTCCAGCCCCTGCATCCATCCTTGGTATTTAAACTCCTCCCTCCCTGCCTCGCACGTCTCCCGAGTCCAGCCTCATGACATATGTGCTGTTTGCAGAAAGTGTTTGTCAAGACCAGGTGGCTGAAAGTAAAAATGCCAACAGATCTGCCTTTTGTAACCGTGCAAGCAGCCTGTTAAAATTAGTCACAGGCTAAGCTGCAGTACATCTGTGCTGTCAGCCGTTCAGAGAGCCACCGGTGCCGCCCACCCCGACGGGAGCTGTGCTCTAACACCGATCTGCGGATCTGTGCGAGTGCACACTGAAGTCACTCCCAGAGCCTTTTCCCCCCCTCCTCCCCTCCAGTTCACAAACCATTGCCCAAATTTAGCCACGAGCCTCCTTCTAAATGCATAAACACTCATGTGTCCTGAGTTTCAGATAACAGCAGACAGAGCATCCTAAAACAAAACCTGGGAAATCTCGATGCTGGCATTTGCTTTAAAGAATTTGTACTTTGCTGTTCTGAGAACTTTTTCACTTAATTGAGCAAGGGCTGTGATTTCCCAGGCCTTCTGGGGTGTGAGGTACCTTTCTGCTTGAAAAACTGAAAAGCAAAATGCCTCTCTAGCTTTCTGTACAGCTGTCTATTGGAAAGCACTGAATCAGCTGGTAATTAATAGCTGTCCCCGCAGTTGAGCAGCAGTCATCTGTTCCCACTTTCTGTGTGGCACCCAGCACCAAGAACCTTTGGGAACAGCACCACAGTGAGCTCAGCACATGGGGCTGAGATCGCAGTGTGGTGCCTCACATCCTCTGCTTCCCCATTGGGGGCTGCCTTTGATGCACATCCAAAAATACAGTTTGAACTGGCTTCTTCAGATCCATCGTGCTTAACTGCTCTGTCAACATGCCCCACTGTAGAAATGCACAAGCAGTTTGCATGTCTGTCCTGGAGCCAAGGGTCTCGTATTTCTTTGAGTCTTACCTCCGATGACTTCTCCCAACATGCTTTAACTGATGCCTGTGCTCACCCTGTCCCAAATCCCTGCTCCCTCTGGGCATGTGGCCCCAGCCTGCTCAGCTTGGGAATTGCTGCTTCTTCTCCTGAAGAACAGAAACATGAGGAATTTATTCTCCCACCCTTAAGACAGGGATTCTCGTGAGTTTGATCAAATTTTCTTGCACCAACAACAGTCCACGCTGGGTGGGGAAAGGGAGAACATTGCTCCAGCTTTGCCTGTTTCTGAGCACATTTGGTGCTGACTTCCAGGCATTTTGCACACAATTCCCTGCCTGTGTGAAAGCCCAACATTGTGCTGGGAGGCCATGAACACAGAACCTTTGTGCTCAGGGTATTATGCTTTTCCCGCGCACATGCTCCCTGCTCACACACGCCGTCTGGCCATCCCTCGGAGCTGCGACTCTTGCATACCACGCTTTCCTATGGAATTTGGATTCAAATGTGAAAATTCTCCACCACACAATAAAAGTGGCATTTCCATGCCCTTTAGCACATCAGTCTTTTCTTGTGAATAGAGCCCTGAGTTCTTTGGCTTTTGCCGTATGGAACAATTGATCCCTTCAGTTCACTTGCCAACAGTAATCGGTTTCTTCTAGCCATAAATTTTAGCCATTCTTTTTTCTTTTTCTCCCCCTAACCCCCCACCCCCCCGCCATTTTTGGGGGGCATGGAGGGGAATAAAGTAATAAAAATAGACAGCCATAAAGTAGGCAGCTGTTCCTAGTCAGATCTTAGTCTGGGAAAGAAGCAAAGCAAATATCATCCTGGCTTTTACCTGCTGCTGTTTGCTGATGTTTAGCTATTAGGACAGGTTGGTCTACAATGGATCCCACTGCTAAGGTTCCTGTGTCCTCTGTAATGACTGGCCATGTGGAATTTTGCTGTATTTAAAGTACAGGAATAACCAATTTGAAGCACCCTGTGGACTTTACTGGTTGTTGGAGGAAGGTGGGCAAAATAGTAGCGAAATTTCTTTTTTAGGGGGATGAAATTTTTGGGTTCATCACTTTAATAGTTGGTGTCATCATTTGTTTGTCTGTTCTCTGCCCTGCATTGACAGGCTGCTGGCACATTTTATCAAGGCTTTCCTTTTCTGCTCATTGCAGTGTCTGTTCAGGGCTCCTTGCTCTGGTTTTCACAGTGAGCTGCTGGTTTTGTGGTGGGTGTCACTGGAGAGGCTCTCCAGAGCACCACAGCATCCTAACGTCAACCCCTGCAAAATCTCCCTCTCCTCTCCCGTCCTGGGGACCACATGTGTGTTTTGCTTTCCTTCTGTCTGCAGCTGAGGCAAAAAGGGATGGGAAATGCCAAGGAAAACAGCTCTCCTCTCGCCTCTAAAATGAGTGCCACAGAGCTAACTTTATAGGCTAAACCTAGAATGTGTCTTGAGAATGGGTTTATTTGAAATACATTTGTCCTAAAGTCAGATTTTCTATCCATATGGCCCAGTACAGTGAGAGTTATTTCACACTTCTCTGGTGGTTTACAGTAAACTGGGAGCACCTGCCTCTGCTGGGCCTGGGAAGGGTCATCCAGCTTTGAAATTGCTGACAAAATTGTTCTGAGGGAATTCGATCTTACTCAGTTTCCTTCCCCTGTCTGCTCACTGCTCCATGCTGCTGGTATCACAGGAGGGTGGGGGACTCTGTCATGAGCAGCTTATTACAGGAAACATGTCAGATTTAGGGCCCAATTCCTTGGAATTACAAAAGGAAACCTTCTGCAGCTCTGTGAGGGAGGAACATCCTACTTGAGGCCAACCTGTACCTCTGCAGCTGCTGCTGCCACTCCAGTGACACCCAGGAGGCAATAAATGGATATGTGATGGAGCCTGGGCAGGCTGGGTGACTTGCAGAGAACCAGAAAACCCTCCTGCAGAAGGAGCTGCTCCTTCCCCTGCAGCTGAGGATCTGCAGACATTTGCTTTCTCCCCAGCAGGATTCTGATTCCTACAAAGTTCTTCCAAAACTGATGTCATCTGGGCAGAGACCTGCCAGATTTTCTGACCTCTTTGACATGCTCCCAATATCCACATCCCCTGGGGACTCTGCAAGATGACGTGTGCCATGGCCAAAGGCCATGTGTGCCCTCGAGCAGGGTGCTCAGCTCACAGACTGCCCTTGGAGAGCCAGCCCCAAAATCCACACCCCAGCTCTCCCCCCAGCCTGGCCAAATCCCTCCCACTGAAACCACTTTATTTCTCAAATAACCCTCTACAATTGCATTTTGATTATGGAAAGGGCTTAGGTTCCTTTCCACCATCCCCACTGAGGATTGGAAAGAAATAAATGTATTTTAACCCACCTTTATTTGGCAGAATCTGCTCTTTCCAGTGCTATCCCTGCCTACTGGGTTTGTACATCCTGTGCCAACATCTAACTGCAGTACAGCCACAGTATCACCTTGTTTTCATCCGTTCAGTATGAGGCATTTTTTTTTAATCTTGGATAAACCAGGACCACCAAGGAGGTCTGTAGTTATGAGTATGCCATTCAATACTTTCTCTTGAGGAGATATCCATTTCAGTGCCTTGTGTAACCATGGGTCTTATCTTCCACCTTAAATATTGTGCTAGTGTTTGTTGGATGTCCCCAAAGTCCTCCTGGTGTCACTAGCCTCACTTAGAGGTGGATGGTGGCTGAACACAAGTGTGAACACAACCAGCACAAGGGGTGAGTCTGAAAAGCGTTACCTAAGGCAGGACACATCTCTGAGGCACTGGGATTGCCAAAAAACATAGGGCTGTGTGTGGACATTTCATGCACAAAAGCAGAATTTGAGACCCTCTTTCAGAATCCTGTTCCAGATCTTGACGGGTTGGAGCCACCCTGACTGAGCAATGACTCTCCACCTTCACGTGCACAATGTTTGGGGCATGGTCTTCAGTCAAGATGAGCTTTTTTTGTCCACACCAGGCATCTGCTTATGCGTGAGGCTTCTGGCCATGTTTGTGCAGTGTCTGGTTTGAGAAGAGACCTGCTCAGATAGATCACCAAAATGCTGCTGGCACCCGGAGAAGATTAACAAACCCAAGGAAAGGCCAGAAATAATATAAACGGCCCATACTCACATTCTTGTCATGACCAGTTAAAGAAAATAAATACACATAACAGTCAGTCCACCACAACTGAACACAGTTGTATTATCTGCTCCACTTTCTGATTTATTTGTTAAAGTAGAGCAGTGCACTTGTGCTCCATACAGCTCAGACTTGCTCTTTCACAGGCAGCAGAAATGCTTACGCATTCCAGTCGTTAAATGATGCAATATCCAGGTGGATATTTAATGGCCCATGACAAATGTGGAATGACACAGCAGACACCATAAATATCTTCACTCGAACAGATAGAACAAAACCTTTTTTATGAAAGCTGTTCCAAATATTTTCCACGTGCTGGCTATATTTTTAAAATGCCCTTTAAGAACAACTCAGGGAATCATCCCTGTCTTCCTTGCAGCCTGGTTCTTTCTGAGCTTTTCAGGATGTGGAGCCCTGGTACTGCAAGAAATGAAGCTCCTCAAACAGAGACATCTTGGCATTTCTTTAACACTCATAAAAACTTGCAGAAGTTCATTCACGTGAATGTGCCCAATTTTATCAGTGAAACTACTGAGGTTTATGCACCTTTATAGGTTTTTTTGCATAATCCTGGAGGTTTTTTAAGTGTGTGCTTCTGCCCTATAGGTAGGTGATGTCTTGGTTAGGGCAAGGTGTTGCAGGATATCAAGGCTGGCACTGCTGTGGGGTCCTCCTGTGTTACCAATGTCCAGAACAAGAAGATACTGTCCTGCAGGCACAAGATAGACAAGAACAGTGCCCACACTGATGTGCTTGAGCATCTTCTCTGAGCCTTGTTACCATCAGGATACGTGTGAGATGCTGAAAGGGTCTGGTGAATCCTTGAAATGAAGGACACAGTTTTAAAATTAGGTTTTGGAAAGTATAGAACTCTTTCGAACAGAGGCTGAGCTTGTTGAATCTTTAATTTTTCTACTAGAGAGCTTTAAAAATTCTCATGTTTTATTTTGTCATCCTTCAGATTTGAATGTATTTTTGACCAGAATTAAGAAGATATTTCAAAAACAGATTTTTTTTTTTCTAGTAATAAGCCTGAGTAACTCAAAAGTGATGCAGACTATTTTATTTTGAATGAAGAAAAACTATGTTATGTGTTGAACACTTTATTTGAAGTTTTTCGAAGGGTAAGGAGGAGATATAAGTGCTTTCCTGAAACATTCCTTTCAGTTTAATATTAATAGGTATTTAAAAGTTATTTTATTTAGTCACTCATTGACTTAAAAACTCTTGATTTTCTTGGCTCTCTTACTAAGTGTTGTGGCATCCTCAATTTGATACCTGGCTTATGAAGATGTAATCTCCAAGTGTGTGTACCCCACCCCAGCACTGGCACAGACAGACAGTTGTTGGGTTCTTGTCAACTACATCTGAAAATTCAGGTCTTAAAAAGAGAAAAAAAAGTGGGTAAAGGGCAGTGCAGGAGTGATCAGAGTGAGAGCTTGGAGTGATCAGATTCTGCTGGCCACAGTTGCCAGGGCAGAACTGTGATGGTCCCAGGGACCCTGCTAAAGGGATGGAGATTGGCCAGTCTCTGGAGCACATTTTGAACACTGGGCTCCTGAGAAACAAAGGAAAGGTTTAGGAAGGCTTTGGCATTGCTTTACATAGGATTTGATCCCTGGGGGAGTGCATGGCAGACTCCATATGGAACTGTTCCCAAGGAGGCTATAAAGATCCAGAAGAATGTATCTGCTGCTACTGTCCTTGTTTATGGGCTTTTTTGTGTACTTCTTTCCAAAACATTTACAGAGCAGTAGGATTTCATTACTGATACATGTGTGCCTTGGAGGCAGCTACTGAGTCTAGTGGAAGCATTGTCTCTTGGAGAGAATGCTTTGGACAATAGGGTATTAACTAATCTATTAGGTTTAACAGTACACACTGGTACGAGGTACCTCAGAGCCATTTTTCAAGACAGGCAAGTCTAAAATGCAGCACACTCAGCTTAATGGGCTGTGCACAAGCACACGCCTGCACACACCTCCCCCTCTCTAGAAGTGCTCCTTATCCTTTTAAATACATCCTTTATTCATAAACACTGAAGAACTTGTCAATTTGTCACGGTCTCTATATGCCCTTCTCCTTTCTCCAATTAAATCCTTGTTATAGGCTAACACAACTGATCTTTATCTGTTCTTAACCACTTACCCTTTATGCTATTTTGCAGTTGCTTTTACTGATACTTGTGTTTATTTCTGTTTAATCTCCAGTGTCAAAGCACTAGAAATCTCTCTTGGTCTTGAGTTATGGGACACTTGTCCCTACCACAAATTAATGAATGATGTAATCACAGCTGCATCTTGAACTAGCTGGAAAATACCTCTGCAGTGCTCTCCAGACATGACCACGTTGCATTTGCCCTGTAAAAATCCTACGTGCTCAGGCCAAGCATCAAAGAGAGCCTTTCAGATGCACATGTGGACATGTGCAATTGCTCTATCCAGACTGCTCCAAGGAGGATGTGCCCTGAGTCCCTAGTGGGGTGCTGGGTTTGTCCCTGGAGTGGGTGTGTTTGATGGCAGATCTCCATTTGGAGCAATGGGGAAAATGTCCTGGCCACCACTCAGCCTCCCCAGCAGTGAAGTTCTCCTTCTCATGGCTTTGAACTTGCAAACTCCTCTGTCGTCCAGCAAACTTTAATGTTTCACTCTATTGTATGGAAATGTTTGTGCTGCTCTGTGAAACACCGAGAATTCTTTTTTTTTTTTCTGTAAACGTAGACAAAACAACACTGTTTTCCATGAGCTCATTCTACGAAACATGAGACATATTTCAAGTGTTTTCCCCCCAAGATCTAGACTAGAGCAGATGCTCACTTGGAAAATTTAAGCCTTGATAGTTGAATTCTGGCAACAGCAACTGAAAAAAGAGTGTCTTGTCACAGAAAGCATCTGACAACCATAACCACTGAAAAGTGCTACATAAAATAAATGCAGGAAAATAATTTAGTTTGCAGGGCAGGCTTTGCAGATGAATGAATGGGGAAGGATATCTTCAGGCATGTGGTTTTCTCCTTGCTTTTGGGCTGTGTACAATCTCCCAGCGGCCCATGGGGCTGAGGACCACTGGGACAGCACAGCTGCAACCCTTGTTCTTTGGGGAAGCATGAGCAGGGATCAGAGTGATGCACAGCCCCACCTTGCCTTGGCCAGTGTCCCAGGTGCTCCATCTCCATTGTGGTCACCAGCTGCTCTCTCTTCTCTCATCTTCCTTGAAAATGTAATTTCCCACAAAACCATCCAGGTGTGCAGATGTGGAGTTGTCTGTGTGCAGGGTGGGCAGGCTGGGCACTGGCAGAGGCTGACCCCAGCCCTGAGAGCCCCTCTGGAGTGAAGTTTGATACCCACTTGACCTATTTAAGTATGTCTACAAGAAATGCTCAGACTTCCCAGGTCCCTCTGGACCAGCACAAATGCACCAGGGAGAGTGGCCAAGCCTAATTTAAGATTTTTTTTTCTCTTTCCCCAACTTCATCGATTACTTCCTTTGCTCATCTTTCTGTTTTTCTTTTCTCCTCTTTCCCTGTTAGTAACAGTGTGGCCCCTTCCTGGGGCATGTCTGCTTGGCTGGGAAGACTTTAATTTCCATTACTAATGTCCATCATTACATAATGTCAGGTTCAGTACATAATTCTTGCTTTGTATTCCCAAAGTGTTAAATTGTATTTATTATACAGGATGCTAAGAGAAAATTGGCTAAGCAGTTGATGGATAATTGTGCTTCTTATATTTTACCTTTTTCCTCTTGTAGAAAAGATTTGTTTGGTGGAAAGACCTCTGCATTTTTATCCATTTTTCCTCCCACTGTGATGGAGCTATGCTCTCATTACTCATTAAGTTTTTATCTTTTATGGCAATGAATTTAGGGTTTTTTTGGCCATACACTCATTTGTTCTGTCTTTGCCCTGATTAGCTCACATTTGCTTTTCCTTCTCTTCCTTCAAGAACATCTTTTCCTACAAAAAACTCCATGCGTTTATCTTCAAGGCATTTATTTGTAAACCACCACCAGGCCTTTGTACTTAATCCAAAGGAAAAATCCCCTGTATCTCCAGGAGATGTTTGCAATCTGACCACAAAATGGGATCCTGGACGTGGTGGGTGTTTGTGTGTAGGTTAGGATCGTTTGCCTGTGTCAGACCAAAGCTCAGCCCTGCCTCATGTTTGGGACCACGGTGCAGATGCTGAGGGAAAAAGCCTAAGGACAAGGCAAGAATGTCCTGGCATTGTTTTGATCCACAGCGATCCATGGCTTGGAGACTTCCCACACTAGAGGTTGTGTTGCCTGTTGGTATTTAATGTTCGTGTCTCTAATTCCAGTTAAACACTGTGTTTGGTAACATTTGTCTGTGTGGTGGCTCTCAAAGCCTTCTGTAAGTGGCTTTTTTATTTTCGTTAGCAAAATACTTTTGGGTTCCATAAAACGTTTTCCTTAAAAAAACAAACAGAATAAATCCTGGTAATCTATCAAATTTAGCACTGTAAAAATCACAGCCATTCCCAAGCCAAACCCATTGTCTTGGGCTCAGCTCAGACTCTCTGACAGCTTCCTTGTGCAACGGGAGCTTCCTGGGGTGAAGGGAATCTTTGGGGAAAACGTTCATGTCCCGAGATTGTGATTTCTCCATGTGCAAAAATTTCAGAGGGTGGAGTCACTTCAACAGCACTTGGCTGGAATCATTCCAAGAAAACTGANAATTTAGCACTGTAAAAATCACAGCCATTCCCAAGCCAAACCCATTGTCTTGGGCTCAGCTCAGACTCTCTGACAGCTTCCTTGTGCAACGGGAGCTTCCTGGGGTGAAGGGAATCTTTGGGGAAAACGTTCATGTCCCGAGATTGTGATTTCTCCATGTGCAAAAATTTCAGAGGGTGGAGTCACTTCAACAGCACTTGGCTGGAATCATTCCAAGAAAACTGATTTTTTTTTTTTTTCTGTATGCCTTAAATTGAAGGTGCTGCCATTATTTGCAAAGTTTTGGGTGCTCTTTGAGTGACCTGCCACTCACTGTGCTGTACAGGGACTGATTTTATCAAGGGCTTCTCTGTGTCACCATACAGACCATGGCTGCATCCTGGTGCTCACAACTTCTAGTGCTGTAGAGGAGAGGGCAGTGCCTGTCCCTGTGCACCTTCTGGTGTCTCCTGGACAACAACATTCTTAAAGGGAGACAAACCCCTTTCCTGGTGCATACACACCACAGGTTGCTCTTTATAGTAGCTCTTTACCCTAAGGATTTTTTTTTCCAAGCTGAGATTAATTTCTCCTTGCTGATTCAAGCATCCTCTCCCAAGTAAATCATAGAATCGTTTAGGTTGGAAAAGACCTCTAAGATCATTGAGTCCAACCATAAATCTAACATTTCCTGCTGGTTTTGACTCTTCCCCCTGCATCTTTTTTCTCCCTTAAAGCGGTTTCGTTTCCAGGGTGAATTTCTGGAGTGGCTTCTCCGCTGTTTTCATTTCTCTACTAATAACATTGAATAAACTTGAACTTTGCCACAGCCAAAATTTCTGTACACCTCTTCTACTTTTCCCTGTGGTTCTGCACACTTGGCACCACATTTCCCATGGCTGCAGGTCTCCGTATAAGTGACTGGTTGGGATTGTCCATAGCTAGAAAAAGGCTGTCCATGAATGTCTGGAAATAAGGGTGTAAGCAGGTTGCAGCTCTACTCGTCTGTCTGAACCTGATAGGATTTGAAACTGCTCTGATGTCGTCTGCATCTGTCTGTCTCTCCACAGCTAAGAGGTGGGCTCTGCCAGGGGCTCAAATGCAGCACAGACCCAGAAAAGCTCTGCTCTGAGCACTTGGGAAAGAGTCTCTTTGAGGAATTTGCCTGGGTGCTTTGGCAGTGGCAGTTGTTTTCCAACCCAAAGCAAGCCATCAGGGCAACAGATGATGTTTACTTCATGTGACATAATACTCAAGTCAAATATTATTTAGTAGTGCTTTCTTTCATGTCTTGACAACTCTGAAAGCGCCTCTGTATGACAAAAAGCTGTCGAGCAACTTTTTGCAGTTTTGCCTTGTTTTGTGTATGGAGTGAATATTTGTCTTTTCTTTGGCCAAGTCAGACTGATCCCAGCAGAGCTACATCAGGTCAGACTGAAGCCATTTGCCTTCGCTTTTGCTAGCAGAAGTTTATCATGTCTCTCAAAGGAGATTGGAAAAAGCTCCCGTGGGTTTTGGACTAGATTTAAGGTCAGCCAGAGCACTCAGTGAAGTGGGAGGGATTAATGAAATGTCAGCAATGGATGACAGGGAAAAAAGCTCAGATTACGACCCAAAAAAAAGCGTCAGTGCTTCCCAGCTGCATTTAGGTGTTTGGGCTCAGGCTCCTGCTCCTGCTCCTACCAACATCCTTCACTGGGCATTGCTGCCCTTGTGCCAGGTCAGGTCTATGTAAATATCTGGTGCAGATGAGCACTGCTGACACCTTGTACCTGGGAAGGGTCAGTGACTCCTTTGGTGTGTACAGCTTTGAGCTGGCTGATGACCAGTGAGGATTTTAGAGTCTGCCTGAGCCTCTCCTCTCTTTGCTTTCTCCTTGAGCAAAGGGAATTCTGCCCAGTGAGTTGCTACCAGCCCTTTTGCTTCTGTGAAATAATATGATAAAGATGTTGTGTATCTGTGTGGGCCCCAGCAAGCTCCAAGCCAGAGCTGTGGCAATTAAAACTGAGCACTTTTGGGACCAACCCCAAACTGTGTCCTCACTTCTATGTCAGACAATATTGAAGTGCTGGTGTCCAGCTACACCATCACTTCCTTGCAGCAGTGACTGCTTTATTAACCTCTGGTAAGCCAAATTTTCATGAGGAAATGACACATTGTAAGGACATGACTTGGTGTCTTGTAATATCATAGGTTGACTGAATTTATAGAGCCTTTTCTTCTAAAACTTTGTGGATCCAACAAACCAAACACCCTAGCAGTGTGGTAGCCATGATGTAATGGATGTACTATTTAATTTTTATAGTGTGCTTAGACATAGTTTATTGTCATGTTCACTGCAGTAAGTGAACACAATTTGTCTTGATGAAGACATTTCTTCAGAGAAGGTATTTCAGGTGACTGAAACTGCCAGAGGGAAATGTGTCTGTTCTTCACCTTTAACAAGCTTTCTTTTTCAGGGTCAACAAGGCTTTCATGAGCAAGGTAGAAACATACAAAGATTTTGTTAAAGTTTTTGTTGATGAGGGAAAATATTACTATTAGCCTGCCTTCCAGCAGCACCCTAGGACTTGGCTGAGTTCAGACTCTCTGTCCTGTGCCAGGTGCTCTCCAGTCTCTGTGAGAAAGGCAGTTCCCCGCTTGTCATTGGGTCTTTAGCAGAGGAATCAGTGAATCTGAAATTATTTGGAGAGGCTGGTGTTTGCTCTTTGTTTTGGGGATGCAGAAGTAAAACACATCAAGGATGATGGGAGGGCTCCTCTTGGATTGAGGGTTGTGTTTAGGATGTTTACAGGCTGTGAAAAGAGTTGGAAGGCAAAATTTTGTTGGTCCTAATTTAGCAGTGAAGGGTTGATAACTCCCGTGTGAAGAGTGAAGCTTTTCCCCTTCCCCACAACTGGCTGCAATGCTGTTGGGAGAAGTTCAAAATGCTGGTGATGGCTGAATGCCACAAAAATGTCATGAATATTCATAGAGATTTTTACATGAATTTGACGGAGTTGTGATCACACCCTTTGTATCCACTTTTCACTGATACTCAGTGCATCGAGTTTTAGTGGCAGCTGCATGTAGACATTGAAGCCAAGATGTCATTGCCATGAGTATTTGTAGAAATTGGGCTTTACATCCCCATGCAGGGGAAAAAAAAGGCAGGGAAAAAAAAAGAAAAAATAATCAGGAAATATTCCAAACATTGTTTAGTAACAGCTGGCAGGAAAATTGTGCTCTTGCAGTTGAACTTGACTTTGTGATGGCCTTGGACGTGCCAAGTACCAAAAGGGCAATAGCCACAAAGACCAAGCAATACTTAGTTCAGTCTTTGCAAAGCAGAATTCCTGTGCTGGTTAGCAGGAGTTGGCTCTGCATCTTAATTGCCTACATAAAACTTTCCTCTGGACACCCTTAGCACAACCCTCTGAACAACTTCTCAGAATTAAAAACATCCAGAGGTGTTACATATGTGCAAGCATTAAATCAGTTTTAAAGTTGCAAAGAAATATCTGTGTGCTCTGGAGTCCCATCAAGTCCTCTCTGTTTTCTTCAGTGGTGACTGTGTGTGGTAGTCCAGGAAAATAAACTCCAGCCCATTAAAGTAGCCTTTGCTAAGAGTACTGAACTGATAGACCCAACTTTATCATAATAAAGTCTCGCTTACAGCTGATACAGATCTGAAGTCACTAATGCTGATGTGTTTGGAAGCAAGATGTTTGGTCTGTTTTATGCATTTTATTGTTTTAAGATGATTGATGTTGCAAAAGGCTTTATCATGCTGTCAGCAATAAACGGGGATAGGACACAGCACATCCAGAATCATGGAGCTGGTTGCTCTGGGTCTCCTGACTTGCAGCTGCGAGCTTCCTCTGCTTGGCCACCCTGCCTTCTCCAAAAGACTGGACTGTCGTCAAACGCGCTGCCGTGTCCCGGCTCAGCAGCGAGCCAAAAGCCCGCAGGAAGGAGAGGGATGTCTATCAGCAACTCTGGTGGGCTCTGCTTTGAGAGCTTCGAACCTTGTGGGATTTTCAAACAGAGTTTTTTCAAGCCCAGACAGTATCCCAGGCCCCACTCGAGGCTTCTGCAGACATGTTGTAGCCGATTCGACTTAATGTTCAGATTGGAGACAGACGGCACAGTATAATCCAGAAAAGATGGAGACAGAAGCTTTTAAAAGAGAACTGTTTATAAAACTCCCTACTGCTTTAATATTGGGAGGGGCATTTTAAGAAGAGGAAGGTTGGGTATCTCTTGCTGTTTCTTCTTTCCATCATTCACAACAGGATGCAGATCACACACAGCAGGGCCTGGTGTACCTGTTCTCCAGAACCTGGTTTGGCAGGTCCAGCTCCATGGCCTTACACACAGATCCCAGTGTCCAGCCAACAGAGAGGGGCACCTCTTGCTTTACTTGATCCCTGCCTGCTTTTACAGGGCAGAATTTTTCTGCCACTTTGTCAGTGAGACAAACTTTGTCTGAACAGGCAGGAGGCAGTCTTCATTGGCAGCTCCCCATCTCCTTCCTCATTTCCCCTGGTGCTTTGGCTCTTTCTCCCCTCTCTGTTTATTCCCTCAGGAGCCCAGACACCAGCAGAGCCGTTGAGACTCTGGCAAGGGTGCAGCAGTCACAAACATGCAATTACATTTCACTCTGCAGAGACAGCAACAGAGCAGATGCATGCAGGGAGCTGCCCTGGGGATGGGCACAAAGGTGCAGAGTCAGACCCGTGCTGGCACCCTTTGACCAACCCAGGTCACCTTAGATGCCACCATCAGTAGAGAGCAGCATGTCAGCCAGTCACAAAGCCAGTCAGAGCAGGCCAGGCTGAGGGGTTGAAGCTCAGCAACAAACTGCAGTCATCTTCTCCCTTGGAGAGCTGCAGGGCTGGTGTAGGAGCAAATCTACTCTGCAAGGGAGCACTCATGAAGTGCCTCTAATCCCTGTATTGTCTCTCAATGCCTTTCCTGTTAGGAACCCAGATTTTAGATGCTCAAAGGAGAACATGGGGTCTGGATACTCACAGATCTGGCTAATTCAAGCAAGGGTTTTGAATCCTCTCCCGGAATAAATGAAAAATGGAGGTGTAGTGGTGTATTGCTGCCGTTTCCCTCTCATAGCAGTAGATGAGGATGTTTGTTTCTCCACTACTCACCTGCAGTTCTTGAGACAGCTCTTTGGCTGACACATGATGCCTCAGGAGAAAAAGCTGTTTGTTTGCTTATTCAAGCCTAAAGCCTGCCTGTCCCACCTTCTTTTGGAACTTTTGATATATTTACTTTTCTCCTTAACTGTGAGGGAGGATGCTGGTGCACTGAGTCTTGGCTTCAAAAATCTCTTACAAGCCTAGGATGAGCAATGACAGCTAAAACTGGTTTTCCAAAAGGAGTTTTTTTGGCTTTGAAAGAGATTTTATGATCTTCTTTTGTGATGGCAGGAGACTGGATTCAGAAGTTTTTCCAGTTCTCCAGCCTTGAATCCAAATATTTTAACTTAAGCATTAATTTTACTTAGGGAGCCTAGTGTCTTGTGTTAAAAAGAAGCCCAAAATCGGTACTGACCAGAGACTTCTCACTTGACATCATCTGTTGAGGTGAATGGGGCAGATGGGACTGTCTGAATTATCCACGAAGACAGTCTGTCAGCAGTGCTGAGATGATGAGACCAGCAGCACCCACAGAGGACTGTGAGGCTCTTGGAGACATCTCAGCAGGACAGATCTGAGCCTAAGCCCTCCCTGCCTGGCATCCAGGAGCCCACATCTGGCCTGATTGCTCTGCCATCCATTGATGGGATGACTTGGAACCTCAGCTTTATCTGGGGAGCTGTTTGCTTGCCTAGCACAGGGATCTCTGTGTTCCTCTATGGGGAGCATTTGTAAGGGGCTGAGTCAACTTGGAAGTCCAGCCCCTCATCTGGAAGGATGAGTGATTGCAGGGAGGGCCAGTTCCCCTTCCCTGTACCCTTCCCCAGTGAGGCAGAAAACACATAGAGCAGCTTTCAGCTCAGTCCAGCTCCTTGTGGGATGACCAGCAGGGTGTTTGTCCTCTCCCCAAACCACCTACGGGTGTTTCCTACACGCCACATGGGTCTGGGCTGGAGCCTTGGTGTTTTGAAGAGCAGGACCACACAGAAAGTCCAGCCATCCAACGAGGGACGTTGCTAATTGTCTGTGTCTGCCCGGGTGTCTGGCTACTACTTGGCAGGAACCATCCCTGCACACCAAGCAAGGTGGGCTCCAACACACAGCCCAGGCACCCACAGGACATGACAAGGGCAAAGCAGGCTGTTCACAGCGATTCATGCTGTAAATTCCTCTATAAATAGCTGAGGAATTACCTTTCTATTTCTCTCAGGAAGATGTGCTTAACTAAACAGAGAGCAGCACCAAGGGGTTGCTTTGTTTGTTGACACAGTTGGTCTCCATGCAGTCCGAGGGCTCTGCCAGGTTGGAAACCCCAGCAATATTTTGGTGACATGGAGTTACTAAGCTACTGTCAAACCTTCTGGGAAAGTGAGCAGAACACCTCCCTGAGAGCAGCACAGTTTGCTTAATTCGCTGCTCATCGTGTCGGGTCCATTTTCTTACATTTTATGACAACATTATGCACTGGCATTACCTGGTCCTTCTTAGCTCCTGAGACTGCTGGAGTCAGGGTGCTCTTCCCTTCCACCTGGAGATGCTGAGGCAATAATGTTCCTCCCATGGTGGAAGGTAGGAATGGGAGCTGGAGGAGCTTTTTCTTTAGGAAACTTATCCTCAGCCCAATCCAGCTCCCCAACCTGGCTGTGGTCATCCCACTGGGGGGCCTTTGCATGAGGCAGGAGAGCCAGGCTTGGCTGAGGGTTGTTTTGTTTGTTCTCCTCTCCGTGCTTTGACTTGGAGCCTTGGCAATGCCTGCAAAAATACCTTGAGGTTAGAAAAGTCTGAAAATGTGTTTGTTTCAAATATTTGGCTGAGCTTTTTTTAGGCAAGGTTCCCAGCACAGGTGTGAATTTTTTTGAGTGCCGGTTTGAATGCAAACAGTGAAGGAAGAGATCCCATGTGCTGCCTGGATTTCGTAACATTCTGGCTTGCTGTGGGTTCCTTAGGCTTGTGTCCCTTGGAAGTATTTGTTTTATTTCTTATTTATACATTTATTACTTTAAAAACACCTTCCCTTTCCTCCCTCCCCCCAGTCCCAAGCCACATTTGGATGCAGATGCGGAGTTAGGAGAAGCTTGGTCCCCTGGTGGCTTCATCATGTGTGAGGACACTGTGTGGGAGCTCCCTCCTCTGGGGTTCTCCTACCCTGGAGCTGTTTGGCTGGGTCTGGCCCTCACAGGACTCCCCATACAAAAAGGAAACATTTTTCTTCAGCTCTACTAAAAGGTGATAATTCACTGAACTCCCAGGTTGGCATTTTGCCTGAATCAGTGGTTGGGGGGGTGGGGGGTGGATTTCTCTTTTAAAGACAGGGCAAAAGTGTGCCTTGTTTGCTTTACCTTTCTTTCCTCCCCCCAGTTTGATGGAACAATTGAAGGACTTGTTGAAATACGACTTTAAAAGTCAGACAAGCTTCTTCTTGACATTCAAGGGGTCCGTGGTGTTCCTGTCAAAACAGGGCTCAAGAAAAGGGATGTGGCACTCCGAGGTAACTTCATGTTTCTTCAGAAAATAGTAAAGTAAAAAAAAAAAACAAGCCAACATGAGTTTTGGCAGCAGAGCAAATAGGCATAAACAAGCAGAAAATGAGAAGGTTTGTAATCCTTAAAGGATCAAGTCTGCTGGGGTTGCTGCTGGTGAGGAGACCAAAGAGAGTGGAGGGTTTCAGGGGAGCTTGTGATGCTTTTGGAAAATGCCTTTATGGAACACAGACCGGTGATAAAAGGATATTTAAGGTGCTCAGGAGCCTCTTGCATGTTGTATCTCATTCAGAAGCCCTACATTATCTTGAAGTGTTGATATATGTTTCTCCCTATCTTTGCACCACTGCCTGTGAGCAGAACTGTCCTTTTAAAAGAATTACATGAAAAAGGTAATTTTCTTGGCGAAATGTTGGTCCTCATTTTGTCCCAATTCATTTAGTCCAATCAGATTTTAATAAAATAAATGAGAATGGGGATGCTGAAACCCTTGGTGTATAGTGGGCTCTGCTGCAACAGGGAAAGATGATTAAATTAGCAACAGCACCAGACTTTGTCCCACAGCCTTCCCACCCCAAAACTCCTCCTGACTGCCCCAGGACTTGTGGGATATAAAGGATCTTGTTGCTTGGCACAATGGAGTGGGATGGAAAGGTGGGGAGAGGGACCTGCTAATCTGCTGGAAAGGAGATTTCTTGGAAAATCTCTAATGCAATCAACAAGCAGTCAATACAATGCAAGGGAGGGACTGCAGTGGAAACAATGCCCTTCACTGGAATAGTCAGGAGGAGAAATGCAATATAACACTGCTGTGGTATCTCCCTTCACCCTCATCCTGTCACAGAGTGTCTGGTGAGAAGAGGGTACATGGCCAGGGGCAAGGTTCAATGTCTACAAACTTCTTTCAGTTCCTAAAGGTGATCATTCTTTACTCTCTGCAGTGATGTGCAGGGTCTGTCTGTGCCTTCCAACTTGCTTTGATCCAGTCTCAAAGCTCATGGGAATATCAGTCCATTTTACAGATTTAAGAAACTAAGCACCAGAAAATATGGCTCAGGTGTGGAAAGCCAGCCCCCAGCTTGCACCCCCTCAGCTTGATGCCTTCTGCTGCTCTTTGGGGATAAGCCATAGGACTCTTTTCCTTCCGAAAGTATTCTGAGCTCTTATTAAGGGCTCCTTTGAAAAAGAACCAATTATAACTTGTAGCATCATTTCCTTTCTCAAGCGTGACCCAGAAGTTGTAAGTACTTGCATTTGCTATCTGCACTTCATTTCAACTTCAATAATAATTCCTGCTTTTAATTTGATGCTGATTGATCGTGAAAATGCGTGCAAGCCATATGGCACCATGCGTACAGTTTTACACCATTCCCATTTTCCAGCAGTCATGTCAAATGATTTATGTAGCTCCAGGCATGCTTATGGGACAAAGAGTGGCATTTGTTTTGATTATCTTATTAATGCTTTATTCAATCAAGAGAAATCACAGTGAATGCGTAACAGACCAGATGTGTACAAACACAACTGCCCAAACTCACATGAGGGACAGCAGGCAGCAGGGAGGAGAAGCACTTTGTAGAGTTTTACACATCTATTTTCCAAAAAAATAAATGTTATCTTTGTCCACAAGGCCTGAGAAACTCTTACTGAAAGCCAAAGATAATCTGCTTTGACTTGCCCTTTCCCGGGTTATTCGGAAAGTCATGGGAGCAGCTGGTGAGAGCGATGGGTTGTTTAGGTTGGTGCCCCATGGGCTGGGTCAAGCTTGGGGGTCACAGGAGGAGCAAGGGGATGTGATAGGTGAGGAGAATTCCCCAATTTTTGCCTCATCAACTTCCAGTCAGCCTTCCTGACCCAGAGGCTGTGTCCCTGTGCCAAGTGCCACTTGGGCTCTGTGAGTGAGGACTTCTATAGTGTCCCCCAAGTGCAGGGTTACCCTGGGAGCTGCAATTCCTGCTTGGAATAGAGCAGTGCTGCCAGCTGCCCATTGCCTGAGCTGTAATTGCAATGCCTGGTTTTGTGATGCTTTATCCAAACCAGGCTGGAATCTCAAAACAGGGAGGATGTGTTTTGGCCAGCTGCGCTCGGAATCAGGAATTCCAAGTTTCCTCAAAGTCTGACAAAGGAGAGAATCCTCTTCTGCTGAACAGATGGAAATGACTATTCCCAAAGGTATGAGCTGGGGGTGCAACCTGGCATCTCCACAATAAAGCTTGTCCTTTTTCCTCTCTGTGTGCCTGTGAGTAGGGAAGCCACAGGTGCTTAATATGCATGGCCCAGACTATTACTGTTCAAAGTATAAAATAAAACTGCAAAGACGCAACAAATCATGACAAATACCAATATTCATTGTAATCTCGTTCCTGGCAGTGTCTGGAGCCTTTTATCATAGCCAGACATCTCAGAAAAGCAATATTTAAAAGATTCATTTCTTGAAGGTAAAATGCACATTCAAAATGAAAATCAGGATAAGGGGAGAAATCTGGGCTGGATACCTTGTTCAGACTGGAGTCAAGGCATATGAATATGGTTTCAGTCTGAGGTTTGCAGAGATATTTTAGAGATGTAGTGCTCAGTTCCTTTTTATTTCAAAAGCTCATCACTCATATCCCGCATGCGGCATTTTCCTTTTTTAATAAATACTGCTTGATTTAGCTAATTAAACAAAAATAATTTGCCTTCAGAAAGAGCTCCAGGTATAGAAAAAGGAGAATATATTTAGTTCTAATAACTGGAGCACAAATTCTTTACTTCATTTAATATTCAGTCTAAAATTTACTAAACTTTAAAGAAACTCCCCTGTCAGTTTCATACTTTTCCCAGTAAAGCCCATATCTCCTTGCCAAGGGTAATGATTAATTCAATAGTGAATTGTAACTTGCTGGCATAAAGTGGGAACAAACAATTATGTGAGATTGTCACCATTAAAAGAGCTCCTTTCTGCTACAAATATTAAAAGTGTCTCCTGCCACACTGGGAAATTAATAATCAGTGACTGTTTTGCCCTGAGGAATGGTTTTCTCAATGACATTGAATTTCTACCCAGTAGCAAACATAAAAAAGAATATATATAAATTAAATATTTTACATTATTGTGTGCACTGTTTCCTTCTAAAACCTCAGAGTTGAAAGACATAAAGTGAAAACAAAACTCCAGCTTTTCCAGAAAAGCCTTTGCAGTTGCCCTTTGCCTGGGGCAACTTCCAGCTGTGCAGCACTGGGAAAGATTTGACCTGCAGGAGCAATCAGTTATAGCCTTTCTAAGAGGCTTTAAAAATCAGGAAAATTCCAGAATTAGTAAGGCCTTCTGAGTGGAATGAGCATGATGCCCAGCCAGGGTGATGACACCTGTGAGCACTGAATCCAATGTATGGGTGTCAACTAACGAGGGTTTATCTTCAACAAGCAATTGCACTTGTATTAAAGCACATGTACATGCTGCTGTCAACAGCCCATTCTCCTGGTTGGTTGTCTGTCACCAGGCTCAGGTTTTGCTGAAGGCAGCGTTTCCCTGTCACTCTGTGTTTTATGCACAGGTAGTTGTTTGCAATGCCAGGAGTAACTTCTCTCCCTGCAGCAGCTTGGACAGGAGGCTCTCCCCCCCTGCCCCCTGCTATTTTCCTGTGAGACAAAACAAAAGCCCAAGCAGGGAATTCAGAGAATGTTTTTTCTTCCAACTAAGGAAATCTCAGAGGCGTCTTCTAAAACACTGGTGAGTGCCCCGGGTCTGGCTGCAATGTGCAGCATTTTGCACCAGCACAGCCCCATCACTGGAAAATGTGCCCCAACTTCTTGGGCAGCAGCTGGAAAGCAGCTGAGAGCTGGGATGGGCCAGCATCAGACCCCCTCCACACTGGAGTGAGACTTAGAGCCACAGCAAAAAGCAAAGGAGGGTTTCTATAGAGGTTGGTTGGATTTTTTTGATGCATATAGGTGATAAACTTCCTGCTCACGTGTCCCTTTTTCTGCAAGGGCATGGAACAACTCAAGGGCAAACTTGTTGCTCCTACACCCTGTATCCCTGAACAAAAAGTGTTTGGGCAGAAATCTGTCCCTCAGTTGATGTTGTGATGAGAAAAGGCATCGCTTTGCCAGGTGTGATGGCTTGGCATGTGATGGAGGAAGGTCTTGGCACTGGTTGCTGGGCTGGTGCTCTGCCCCATCCCTGTGGTCACTGGAGACAAGCCTGGTGTTTTTTCCTGTCTTTTCCACTGACACACTGCTCTGAGCTGGGGGTTAGTTTTGTTTCCACATACAGTGCTCAGGAAAGGGTGTGTGTGGTGTCTCCTGACTGTCACCACATCTCTGGGTTTCTCCCTGGGTGGCCCTGATGCTCCTGCTGCAGCTTCATTCCTGGAGCAGCCCTGAGCCACCCTGGGAGAGAGTATCAGCTAAAATAGTCTAGGGCTGGTTCAGAACCTCTGACCTGTCTAATTTATTTATAGAAAAAATAAATTTCTCCTCTTTCTAGCATTTCTGCATGAAATTTGGATTGATTTTATGAGTACTGAAGCTGAAATTCCCTGACATAAAGACAGTGGATTCTTAGTGTAAATCTGCAACAATTTATTTGGCTTAAAGCCACACAAAAAACAGCAGAATTTAGCTTCTATATAGATTTCACCCCCACACACATTTGAGAAGAACAGGAATAGATTTTAATTATTTTTAAAAGAAGAATGGTTAAAATCAGAATTGATTGAAGTATTTGCTTTCTTGTGGCAGCAAGGAGTCTTTTGAGGTTTCTTAGGAAAGCTTCAAAACACCTAAAAGTTGCATAATCGAAGCTTTGGTTTCAATTATTCATTTGTTTTCAATATATGAAGGTCATACAACAGGGTGGGATGGGAAATGCAGCTGTCATTAAAAATTTACTTACTTTTTGTACTCCAATTAAACTTACAGATAATAGCAGATAAAAACAGCTGTGTGATTGCTTTCCTGATGATGGTACTGATTTATTGATACTGGACTTGGCTTCAGTGTACTTACACCAGGGATGAGTTTGTCTGCAAAGGTTTGCTTCCATTTTAGGAAGAAAAAAATTGACAGCTGTAAAAACAGCAGGATGTGGTACTGTCCTTGATGAGGATTTTTCTTGGCAGCATGGCATACACATCTTACAAGACCATGACATGCCCCATTCCCTCTGAAGACAGAGTCAGCTAATGCTGGTGTGTTAATTCAGGGATTTAGTCCCTTCCACTTCCTCTGCAGTCAATGAAATAAGGAGCAGAGCTGCATCTCTGATGGGGATGGAGGAGCTGCCTTCATAGTCCAAACACTGGACCTCTCCTGGATTGCACCAGGCCTGTGAAAACCAAATGGGACCCAGGCTTAGACACTGGCTTCTCCTGCCTGAGCCAGGGCAAGATTTACAGAGTATGTGCTCAGCTACAGCCACCTTGTATGTTCCTCAATAGAAAACTGGGAAGCTGCACCAAAGCAAACTCTCCAGCAGTGACTCATCTCTAATCACTGGTGATTAAACCTGAATTACACTCAATATATTTGCAAAGGTCTGTGGACATGTTAAAACTGTTTCTAATGTGGACAAATAGGAAGAAACCCAAACACAAAAAAACCCAGATTAAAGATTACATTTGGAACCTATTGCAAAAGAAGAAGACAGGATCAAGAGGAGAGAGCCTATGTATAGAAATGAAACAAGGAGTTCATTCTTATATTGATGTCTCAAGGGTCAGTATATCCCAGGAAGAAAACCAGCAATTTTAAATGGAAATGGATCAGAGAAAAGATAGCTGCACTGTTCAGCCTAAGGCTCTCTTCTTCTATATGGTTCTCCATCACTTCCTGTGGTATTATTTTTTTCTCTCTCTGAAAATGATATCTAAGCTTATCAGTAATATTAGGGATTGATCTTAAGCATTGGATCAAAAGGATCATTTTACTGTGAGATTTCTTGTTAGCAAGCTTAGATTTCTGCACAGCAGTTACCCCCACCTACAGCCTGTGCTCTGAGAGGGAATTCACCACCCTTGCTGGGGCAAAATTTGAGAAACACTAGATAATTTGATAAGTATTCACTATAAAGGGAGTGTCTATTTTAATTAGGAATGTAAGAACCAATGCAAAGTCTGCTTAGGAGTAGTCACAGGAATGGCAAATTACAGTAGGAACTATGCAGAGAACAAGATCCCTTGAATTCAGGGGTTGGATCATTCTTACTGGCCTAAACTTTCATCTCCTTTTTTAATGCTACTCCAATGGGCTCTCTAGAAGCTTTGAATTTAATGAGACATCAAAGAAGTTATGGTCATGGTGCTTCCAGAAAGACTGATGGTACAGGCTTGCTGTCATCACACTGTCATCTTGTCCAAAGTGGTTGAATTGCAATAAATTAAAGCTCTGGTTTGACTGAGGAAAGGCTTGTTTGTGCACTTTTAAGGACAAACTCCTGCTGTAATCCTCTAAAATGACTAAGATGGATGAGGAGGGCTTAGGTTTGAACTCATCTTTAGGTCCTCCTCATGCCTGTAAGTCTGACTGATATGACTACGTGCAATGAGTGAGAACATTGGGTCTAAATTATGAAAACAGCTGCAGCAGAAGGTGGCTCTTAAATCTTCCCTGGATGTCTGTGTGTGTGTAGCAGTCAGCTCCATCCTCCTGCTCAGCATCCAGTGGGTGTCCTTCTAGGCAAAGTTTAGGGAACTATTTCCTGAAATTTGAGTAGAATTTGATGAATAGTTTCAGCTCAGGTTTAGTACAGGGTAAATTTTCTAAGGATTTAAAGCACCTGCTACTAAGTTTTTAATCAATAAATGGTTTGTTATTTGCTATTTTTCAACAGTGGATGAAATACTGAGTGGAGTAATGGGCCATTTTGGTTTTTCATTTGAATATATTTAATATATGACAATGCCCAAGTTGAATATGCTCATCCTGAATTTTAGAATTTAAAGAATACCAGAGTGAGTGTTGTCACAGCCATGGTGAAAACCTTCAACTGGTAAGAATAAGAGTTCAAGAAAGATGAGTTTTGAACAAAGGAGAGGTCCAAACCACAGCTGAAGTGAGGTCTGGGAGGATGTGGTTTTGGGATCTCTCCTTACCAGGACAGTTGAATGTCCTCATGGAGTTGACCAACATCTGGGGAAGACTGCTGGGATTGCCTCTTCATTTTCACAGGATCTCTGTACCCAGCCTGTTTTCTGCATATCACTGCCTGGCAATCTCACAAGGTCCCTGCACACCACTGAACTGAGAGTCCTCTGTCAGGGAGCTGCAGCTGACAGAAAGCTAGTGCAGCATCCTGAATCTCAATCAGTATCTGCCTGGGAAGGAGAGAAAGTGCTCAACTTGCTTATTACTATTAGACATAAGCAAGAGAGGTTTAAGTATTCTCCTCGTGCAGTTGGAATTTTTCTATGGGTTTTCTGAAATTAAAAAAAAACCTTCTGGAATGTATTATTTCTTTTCTTCCTGTTGATAAGAATTGTAATACAAGGAATATTTTGTTATCCACAGAATGTGTAATTTCCCCTATAGACAGGATGCTAAGAACAGCATTTTTACTTGAGTATTTCCAGAAGCAGCCTGAGATCTAGATAGTTACTTGTTTAGATGAAAAGAAGAGCAGTTTTGGTTTTCCTCCACTAAATTTTAGTGAGATGAAAAGTTAAAAACTGCCTTTAAGAAAAGAAAAACTATAGAAAAGGGGCAGCCTAGGAGCATAAGTGCTAGAAGCTAATTGAAAGGCACAATTACATAAAAAACACCCTTTATCTTACTGCAATGTTAACATTAGTGTAACTTTTTCCTCTTTCTGGGAGGCAATGTCACTCTGAGCTGACATTGGTGTGATTAGATAAATGTTACTCTTGCATGCACACCGCCTCAGTGGCTTGTGTGTGTACATTTTTAATGACTGAGTTCTCCTTACTATTAGAAAATATCCTCTTACACTTCAGGTAATGTAAAAGGACACAGCAAAAGTATCCCGTTCTAGGGACTACAGTTGTAAGTATGTAGAAAGTGGCAATTTATCAGAATTAGCAGATCTAGATGGATAGTGTGGCTGGTGCAAGGGAAAACACTTTTCCACAGAAAACTGGAAAAAAGTTCTGTGAAAAAAAAAAAAAATCAGGCAAATATCTTGTTTTCAATTAGTGAAATGTAAATTTCCCAGAATTTCTTGGTGCTATCAGATTTCATTTTTTTTGCCTCAACATTTCAAGTATGGTGGATAAAAGAAGCCTCCCTGAGTTCAGTAGCTGAGGGGATCCTTTCTTAGGGGTCTTGCATGAGAGCACTATCCAAATCCACCAGAATAAAATCAAACCCACTTGTACACAGGAATAGCATAGCTCTAGGTGAACACTATTAAACCAAGAAGCAAAATTTTTTTTTCTTCTAGTCCTTCCCTACATATTCCCTGCCCATGCATACAAAATAACTCCTCTCATGTGAAAGAAAACAGGAATCTAGGAAGCTGATACCGAGTTTCAAAGACTTTTTTGCTGCTATTGTGGTTGTCTAGTTACTGTTTCAACAGGAAGGTGTTTAATCAACGCAAGGCAAAAGGCACAGAAAGGAGCTGGTGATTTCCAGAAGGAGAAAATGCCGGGCTGATTACAGTGTTTCTTTCTCAGGATGGAGTAGACAATACAAAGCGTGTGATAACACGCTCAAGATATGCCTCAGATCCCCAGCAGCAGCCCTGTGAATGAATGGCACATTTCCTATCACGGCTTTCGCAGTCCGAGGCTGATAAGGAATGTCTAGTGCAGCAGAGCATGTTTGTGCGAGATCCTTGAATACACCTTTGGAAAACCTCAATCTTCTCTCAGGCAACGAAAACATGAGAAGTTCACTGAGAAGTTCCCTCTGAATTTTCAGTTTGTAAGCTTGCTGGTCTACTTTATTTTATTTTTAATATTAGATAGTTGTATTCTCCAGCTCATACAGTGGCAGGAGGACAGGAAGAAAGAGGATATTTCCCTTAAGTTTTGACCCAGAGAACTGAAGTGTTTGGTCTCCAAGTGGGTACAATGTCTTTTTTGTGCTTTAAAATTTGATTGACACTGGCAAAAGGGACATATTATGCACATAGCACATGTAGCCCTTCATATCCTGCTCAATGTGTGAGCTGAAGTCGTTAATCTCACACATTTCCTATGCTCAGCACTGTGTGCCAAGATGTTCAGAAATAGCCAAGGGTTTGGGATGCCTTAGCTATTGAGTGTCCAGCTAAAGAAACTTCTAAAGGTCTTGGTTTTCAGAAAGCTTTGAATATCTGACCTCTGAAATTGGGCTTGTAAAATGTCTGTGGGCAAGTGGCTGGACTAAAGTCCTTCGAGGTCTTTGTGGAGCTGACATTTTCACATTTGCAGGTTGGGTTTGGTGTTGCACCACTGGTATCCTAAAAGATCTTNCAGCACTGTGTGCCAAGATGTTCAGAAATAGCCAAGGGTTTGGGATGCCTTAGCTATTGAGTGTCCAGCTAAAGAAACTTCTAAAGGTCTTGGTTTTCAGAAAGCTTTGAATATCTGACCTCTGAAATTGGGCTTGTAAAATGTCTGTGGGCAAGTGGCTGGACTAAAGTCCTTCAAGGTCTTTGTGCAGGTTGGGTTTGGTGTTGCACCACTGGTATCCTAAAAGATCTTCCCAAGTCATGCTTCATGAAGGCAGAGGAGTTGGGCTACAACTGTTACCTGCTGCACCGTGCAGCTTTAGTTTTTTCTTGGATTTGTATATGGCTGGCATAACAAAAGGGCAAAATTTCCCCTTGGGATAAAATTTCTGATCTTTAAATGTAAAACAAGGAAAAAAGAAATACCTTCCTGAGGTATCTCATCCTTATCTTCAGTGGATGGGCAACAAGTATGACAAAGCTGTAACTGATCATCTGCTATGATGTTTAGAGACAGAGGAGGGATGCTTCTGCTGTGCATTATATTTGCAAACATCAAGTTTAATAGAAATATCAAATTCATCTTGCTCTGATGTCCTGCAACACCAGCTCTTACCCTACCCTACCCTACTCCTAATCCTAATCCTACCTCTAATCCTAATCCCTGTCCTCATCTCTACAGCCTCACAGCAGCTTCTAGGAGTGCTAGTTGGACACAATTCATAGATGAACTCTAAGGTCAAAACACCAGAGAATAAACAATATGTGGAACAGAACAGGCGTGAACCAGCTTGTCTTAGTAGTACAGAGCTGAATAATACCTGGGTAAACAAAAGCAAAAAGTGTCTCTTGACAAACAGCCCCTCAAGAAGCCAGTGACCTGGGTGATGCTGGGGCCTGCCAAAGTCCAGCAGTGGCAAAGAATATGATGAACCACGTGTTTGAGAGTGGAGACGTGGGGAGAGTTATAAATCACATCCCAGATGTTGCAATGTCCTACAGCTAACACCTCTGTTATCTGCAGGGTTGTGTATATAGCATACAGTTACACACACTTAATCTGGGGAATAAATATGTCAAGGGAGAGCCAGTTTTCATCTCTCTGCTTCTAATACTTCTTTCATTCTTTTAAAAATAGAATAATGCAAAATAATAATAATAAAATCTGCTCTTCAGGATGCTTGCACCCTGTTTGGCACATTGAAAAGATAATCCTTCATAGTTTTTGGCTTTAAATAAATCACTTCTTGTGTAGAGAAAAAAGGCAGCCTGGATTATTCTTCTTTGAGGAACCAACTCTCTGCAATACCTCCCAGCTATGTAAATGCTGTGGCCAGCATGCAAACACAGTTCTCAGCTGGGCAGGTGGCTAACATGCTTCCTTCCATCTCAGGGGCTGCAGGAATAGGGTTTGTGGATTCTACATGATTTCAAGTAGCCAAACTATTAATCCTTTGTACAGGCAGAGCAAGGATGCTTGTTCATGCAAACAGGTACTGTTGGATTTGCTTACAGAGCTTTGCAGTTCACCTTCATGAGCTCATGTAACATGGAGGCCTTGAATTTTTTCCTTTCCATATTCTGTTTCCAGACTTTCCACTCTCCTCCTCCCCCTGAAAGCTGCCTCACAGGTAGGATTACCCATGAAAGTGAGGGGTGCTCGTTACCTCCCGTCTTCACAGGGCTCAGGGGCTGATGACACACTGTTGGCAGCAATTGCTCCTGTGAATATTGAATGTGCAACATGAGCTGGGTCCTCAGCCCTGATGGAGAGCCTGGAGTCTTCTCCTCCTGACAGGAATAGATGGGGGGAACAACCTGAAATGTTAGAGGTCCCTGGAGGTATTTAAAAGACCTGTAGATGTGGTGCTTAGGGATGTAGTTCAGTGGTGGGCTTGGCAGTGCTGGGTTAACACCTGGACTCCATGATCTTAAGGGTCTTTTCAAACCTTACTGATGATGATAATGAAAGATGTAAAGGATGCATTTATCAGGGAATAATAATGTTGGGTTGGTTTATTTTTTTTTTAAATCTTCATCCCTATCTTCAGTGGGAAAAAGTAAGAGGCTTCTGTATTCAGAATAGCAAATTTTAGGTCCTGGCAGGATGGGATGATGATGACAGTAGTGGTTCTAAATAAGGTTTTTTGTAAGGAGAAGTAGGAAAATGGGAGAAGGCTCTGTCTTGGTCCAGCTGAGGTTTCTGAAAGATCATTCCGTGACCTCCCCTGTGCCAAAATGAGCCGAGAAAACAAATCATGTTTGTGCTTTATGCAGACCATATGCCACTTTTTTTTTCTTCTCTGAAACAGCTAAAATCCTTCACTGGTTAGATGGAAGTGTGTGGATAATGCATTTTACCAACACCAATACTTCATGCCTAGAGAAAAGCATAGATACCTTTGAAAGCAACTCCTCTAAAGATTTATTATAACTTGCTCTTGCTCCCTACTTGATTTTTGGCTCATGCCTGCACTGAATAGCAATTGACTCTGCTTTTGAACACAGTATCAGATATTTTAAAAAATCCTTAGTCCTCCACCAAAACGAAAAAATCTCTTCCTTTTAAAAATGAGATATTTATTCTCCTACTCTTGTGTGCATACGTGTCCGCTTCAGTCCAAGTCCTCACTTCTGGCCAGCTGCACTTCACTTTCTCTGCTGAGATGGGCTGGAAGAAAGGCTCTTCAGCGAGACATTTTTAAACAGTTGTTTGCAAGCCCACTATTAAAAGCTTGTCTTCGTTCTGCTGCCGAGTGTGTCCTGTAAAGCTCTGTGTCCTCTTTCACGGCTCAGCTGTGGCTCTGTGGCTGCTAATCTCATCTTCTCACCCGCCTGGGGGGTAAACCATTTGACCTGTGACCTTCAGCTGATCCGAAACCTCCATCAATCCTTCTGCAAAGTTTTACAGGAATCAGGGCTTCCAAATGACCCTTTGCACAGTTCCTAAAAGGAAAAGAAAAAAACCCAACAACCCCCTCAAAAAAACCAAAAAACCCAAAACCCAGCCCTGTGCTGTTTTCTGTTGTTTTAGCAGAAACCAAACATAACTCATAAAAACACAGGCAAGAAAAATAGAGCGCGCTGGCTGCCAGAAAAACAAATCGTAACAGAACATAGAGGGGCCTCTCACAGGGAGGAGGCAGGGAAGAAACACCTGTGATTTCCATTGAAAATCCCCAGATATCTGCATTCCCCCGGTCCTGCTCCAATAAAAGTTCTTGTGTGCTCTATCTCTGACCCCGGGGCAAGGTCTCTCCATGTGGAGAGGTACCTCCTCGTTGGGCTGGTGAATCACAGCACACAGCTGAGGAGCACACAGAGTGCCTGCCAATTGTCCTCATGTCATTGCTATGGTTATCTCAAAGTACTCTGCAGATGTTTGCCTGCTTAAAAAACAAAGGGAAAGAAAAAAGAAGATAAAAACAAAGCTTTAAATTTTCCCTCCCAACTGTTACAGCACAACTGCTAAAAACCTTGGATGGAGGCAGAGCTGTAGTTGCTGATTTGTTTTTGGACCGTGATGGTCCCTAGGGGCTCTGGTGGAGAGAAGATGCCCAGATGGTCATGCTGTGCCTGCAGGGACATGCCGAGCACATCCAGAGACAAGTGAGCAGGGATGGTGCCCAGGACACGTGCACAGATCTTAGGTGGGCTTTGGTTCTTTCCAGAGCAGAGGGACATTGCCAGGAGCTGTGTTCAGCCCTGTGACATTCCCCCACTATCTGCCTACACTACTCCCACTATCCCCCTACACTAGCTCAAAGCTGCTTTTGCATAAAGTTTTCTTAAAACTCCTTTATTACTGGGTGGACTTTGGGCATTGAAATCAGTTAGGCACAGATAACTGAAACAGGAACTTCTGTACCACATCCCAGGCACAAATCCTCCTGGAAACTTTCAAAAATCAGGCTTCAGAGTCAGGAAGTGTAACTAGAAGTGCTAGAACAGCTCCTCACTGGATAAGCAGCCAACACAGCTGCACTGCATCCAGGACCCCTCTCGGACTATTGTGCACTATAGATTTGCCCATGGGGTAATCACAGGCCCAGGCTTTAGGACATAACTCAAACATCCAGTTTTCAGCACTAAGTCATGTAATCCCACCTGTGGATGGTGTTTGCAAACACCATCTTTTAGTTGCCTGGTAATGTCCCATATTCCTGACTATCCTTCCCCAAATGCTCCTTAACCAACATGCATAGGGACAGTGGGACTTGGAGAAGAGATCTGAGACTTAACATGGACCTGAAAACAGGTTTAAAAATTTGTTTAAACAAGTTTTACAGACTTTAAAGGTGTTTACAGGAGGCAGGAAGATGACTGAAGGGACAGGTAAATGCTGTGGGTGTAATGTGATGGACAGGAGGACATCAAACAGATCCTTAAGGAGCTGCTTGGTGCTTCAACTGCTGCAGTACTTGCACAGGTATATCCAAATGCCAGCTCTCCTGGAATCAAGAGGAGAATTTTTGCATCAACTTACACGAGCCCTGATTCATGTTAGAAATGAGCGTGCATGTCCTCAGCAGCAGCACCAGCCTGCTGGCCTTGGGTGTGTTAGCACAGGACAAGGCTGTCCCTAAACCACACTGAAAGAGAAACAGCCTGGGGAGAAAGCTCCCTCTGTTATTTCATGGGTGGTAGGTTCAAGCGCACAGTGTTTTCAAGAACATTTTGTAAGGCTGGGGTGGCTAAATGTAGTTTCAAAATAATGCAATTTCCTTTGCAAAATGGGGTAAAGAATCCTTATTAGGAAAGCAGAGACCAGAGTCCAGCTCAGAGTTGAATAGAAAATAGTCTTGCTATAAAAAGCATCATTGCCTCTCTGAAACATAAGCCCAGGCACATAAAGAGCTCAATTCAGCAATACATACAAGGCTTTGCTGACCTGGGGTCTCCAAATTGTTTGCCTTGCTGTAGGACAGGAAGGGAGGCACGGCTTGAAACAATTTGACCAGCCCTTTCTTTGGAGCTGCCTGACTTACCTTCTGAAGGGCAAAAGAGGGAGCTCATGCTAAAGAAGAGGACGAACTGTGCAATAGATCATAAAATCACGGAATCGTTCAGGTTGGAAAAGGCCTCCAAGATCATCGAGTCCAACTGTTCCCCCAACAATGTCATAATCACCACTAAACCAAGAGCCACATCGACATGTCTTTTAAATCCCTCCAAGGATGAGAACTCCACCACTGCCTTGGGCAGCCTGTGTCAATGCTTGCAGCCCTTTCAGTGAAGAATATTTTTTAACATCCCTTTTAACCTCCCCTGGTGTAACTTGAGGCTATTTCTTCTTGTCCTATTGTAGAGAAAACTTTTTTTTTTCAGGACAAGGAAGATCCCAAGAGCTCTGGCACATGAGACTTCCCTGGTCTCATCAGAGCTGCCTGAGCATCTTCACTGTGGAGGGGCATTCCATTGAAACAAATTTTAACACCAAAGGCTGTGTGAAAAAAATGCTGATTTTATTAGAAGTGCTTGATTTGGGGTAGTCTTTGAAGTTTATCAACTCACTGAAGATGCTCCCTAGTATTTTTACTTCCTCCTTTCCTCCTCTTATCCTCCTCCCCCTCCATGAAAAGCACAAACAAAAACAACCCAGACGACGGAAAGAAATGGGCTCCAGGCAAGAAAAGAAATCAGGAAACATTTTGGAAAGCACTTCAATAAACATTGGCTAAAACGCTGAGGAAGTGGGTTTCTTCACATCTTGGAGTGGAGGATACATTCTGATGCAGCCTATTACCTGCTTTGTCATTTCTTGCACACACCACATCTTTTTCCCATTTTAACTGGAGCTGTGTCTTTGCAAACAGGTACCAGCCATGCGTTGAGCTTGTCTTTTGCCCCTGATGTTTTAATGCCACATGTGCAGTGTCTGGCCATGCTCCCTCCTGGGCATCACTCAGCCTCAGCTGTGACATGGTGGTGTGCTGGGGGACCTCTCCTGGGTGGCATTGCAGCCAAGGCACCCATCCCATTTCCAAATCCCCTTCCAAACTCATTTTCATTTGCTCAGTGCTACATGGTTTGGCGTCTTCATGCCCAAGGCAGACTAAAAATGAGCCTGTACAGATTTAAAAATAGGAAAAAAAAGTTGCACCAAAAGATGCATGTCCTGGTAATAATTCTGGGAAAATTATGTTTATAAGAGATCTGTCACAATACTTGTGCTGCCTTGGAGCCAGACAGCAGGGCCTGTCTCTGGAGCTTGCAGAGGTTTGATGTGGCCAGATCTACCCAGCTTGTGCTTCTGTGTTCAAGTAATTTTGATTTGGTTCTCCATCTGAGGAGATCTCTGTCCAAAGAGGGATAAAGGGTTCCTTTCTTCTGGGTAACATCTGAAATCACAGCCTGGTCTTTGGTAACAGGATACCGGTGGCTTCAGTTCTTTGGATAAGGGGGAATGCTTCTTTTCCTTGTTGCTGTTAATCCTGTGAGTGGAGATCAGTTGCAGTGCAGGTGTCTGATTTTCATTAAAATTGCAAATTGGGCTGAATGCTTGATCAGATGACAAAGACATCATTGAAACTGTGTGTCTTCCTTTAGCAACAGAACAGAGGACAAGACAAAGAATTTCCCAGTGTGTGTCCACTTGTGCACATTTACTGCAGAGAGTGAGTCTTAATTCTTTGGTCATGGCTGAATAAATAGCTTCTAAGAAATGCCAACCCTATCAAGCTTGCCGCAGCTTTGGAACAGCTTTAGAGTTGAATAGAAGAACTACAGTATTAGCCCTTTGGGCAAAATACAGTCTGTTCTCAAAGGAAATCAATTAACTGTAGCATCTCTTAGGTCCCAGTTGGGCAGATTTTCCCTTTTTATCAAAGCATTTAGGTGTTTTCTTAGCTTTAAGCATAAGCTTAAGTGCTTTGACGAACAAAGATGGACTTTCACACATGCTGCTGTCCTCTCCAGAATTAAGACCATGTGTTTATTACTATGGGAAAGAGAACAAGTTAGATAGAGAGGTTCAACCACTCATTCTGCTTGGAAATCACATGCAACAAGCTTATCTGGAGTAGGAAAGAGTGGGGGCTGGTGGCATATGCATGATGTTCAGAAAGAAAGTTCCTCATGCAACGTCCTCTTGGCAGCTAAACAAAGTGATTTTGAAGTAAACTAACACACAAACATTGTGTTTCCTGAAACAACATCTTCTTACAGATGTCACTGTGTTTATGTGTCTTAATTATGTCCTGTTTCAGATCATTGTCCTCACTTCTTCCTCTTTGTGGCAAATACCCGTGAACTTCCCTTAGCAATGATGAAGGGAGCAGCTAAACAAAGGTTGATCCAACCCAAACTATCAGCTACCAGGTGTCTAGGAAAATCCTTTGAATACTCCAGAAAACAAAATCCATGAGAAAGCTTTTGAGCTTTGCCTACACATAGAGGAGCATTTATGCCTAAACTCTGTGAGACAGAGTTTTCAGCTGTGACCCATTTGCCTGGTGTTTGCAGAGCTTCTGAAGAGGTTGTATTTAGAATGGAGCATGTTAGATGGGTGCTTGGCATTAGAGGAACCCTGAACAATCTTCTCTTTGCCATTTGTAGAGTTAGATGCAGCCACAAGAGAATGTTTATCCATTTAGGAGTGAAAGAAATTCTGTTCCTGGTTCAGGGGAGCAAGGATGTCCCATGTTAAACACATCTTATTGCAGGCTCTTTACCAAGTCTGCTCTGCTCCATGGTAATGTTGCAGGAGGAATTCCTCAGGGAGCTTAGATAGGTCAGAGCTTGGGAGGGAAAGTAATTGTTGACTTTTACAACAAGACAGTAATGAGAATTTCATCCTGCTTTGCATGCACAGTGAGCACCTCAGCTGGTGTCCTTGAGTAAAGCCTTCTCAGCCATGGCTGTCTCCAACTCAAGTCCCATCCCATTTTTGAGGCAGCTTTCTTTGCTCTAGTGAAGGACACAATGTGGACGGTGCTCTGGCCATGGCAACGAAGTCGTGCAGGGGCAGCTGGTTGTGATGTGCTTTGGGACACCCTGGGTGCACACTCTGGATGCTGGTAAAACAGACAAATTCAAATAAACTGTGCAACTCTGAGAAAGAGCTGAACTTCTTACCCCCAAATGCTGTGAAAAGCCTATGAAAGGCTGTGAAATGTTTTGTTTTCTGAGGAGCGGGCAATATTAAAATTTTACAGAAATATGCAAGGAATTTCTTTGGGACTGGGACACACAATACTCACACACAAATGGATTGCTCTGACAGCTTCCCATGCACTAAGCACTCAGCATTTACTGTTCACTTTCATCCCTTGGCAAATGGGGGGGTAATTTGAAAATATTTTCATTCCTCTCAGAGCATCACTTGGGATATCTGTAGAATCAGTCAGCGTCACAATTCCAAGAAATCTGCCAGGATTATGTTCTGAAGTTTGCTTTGGATAAAAAAGGACTCAAAAGGTCATAGATTATCCCAGGACATATCAAAACATGCATTAAAAATTTCCATGTTCTTGAACTCATGGTGAAAGTCAGCCACATCCAGTCAGTTCTCTTCAAGTTTAAACTCGAGGGACCTTATCTCTGCTTGTCAGTGTATCAGTGTCTTGAGAGGGGAGGTGGAAACTGCTCACTGGCCTCTGCCTCTGTCCTGTCAGAGGGGAAGTGATTGCTGGAAGAGGCAGGGGAAGCATTTGGGCTGTAAAGCATGAGAAACTGCTGGCCCAGGATAGGACTGTCTAGAGGTACAGCATCAATTAGTGCAGAGGAGCAGCTATCTGGGCATCATTTATAATCTTCTCTTATGGCAGTGGAAATCTGGCAGGAAATTGCTCCGTGTGTGGCTGTCAGATGTGCCACGAGCCCCAGCCAGGGACAGCAGGTGCTTTTCAAGGACAGCATCCATCCAGAAGCTGAGCCTGGGGAAGCAGCTGCTATCATCACTGTGAGGAAAATGCAGTTTGCTCCAGCTCTGCTTTGCTATCCCCTAAAGGGATGAGCACTGCAGCAGAGCCAACATCACCATCCCTGCATTTTGCTTTGACATAACAGGATTTCCAGCCCCCTCAATGTGCAGCACACCACCAGAGGACACGGCTGGTTTCCTTGCTGCCACCTCCTCACTCACTCTTACATCAGCAACAACCTCTTGTCACCAGTAGGTTCAGGTGATGCATGATGGCACATGAAGACACTCCTGTTGTACCTTCCACGCTGGTGTCGGAGGGTGCAGCACAGATGTAGCAGCACGTTGTGTGCTGATCACTCGTCTGATTGCATCAGTAAACCCTGCCCACCTCTCTGTGTGAGACATAAGCCCTGCCCGCCCCTCTGTTTCAGACATTTTGTCAGAGGACCATTTCTAATCACAGAAGAATGGTGTCGAGGAGCAGATGAAATCATTACTGGGCAGGAGGTTACAAGCAACAGCAACAAGATCAGTCGAAGCCCCTGGGCCAAAACGATCTAATAAAGAGAAGTGGGCCAGAACAGGAACATCAGTGACCCTGAGATTGTTTTGGTTTTTATCAGTTTAAATAATCTTAACTGGCAACTCTGCTCTAAACAAAAGCTGGGATTTCATGGCCATCCTCAATGCTTTTGCCTGTGCTACAGTGGCAAGTTGTGTTTCAGGGGGTCAGTAATGGAAAACAGATGTTCAAGTGTGTACAACAAGAAGCAAAAAAACAAATACTGCAAGCACAGTCTGACATGAGCAGTAGGGTATCTCTGAACTGACATAGTGAGACCCATGTTCACGAAACACAGGATTAGATAAACTGCTATTTTTTAATTGTTGTGCAAAGCTTCTTTTGTGGCTATAAAATCTCAGTCCTTGTAAAATATCTGCATCAGAACTTTATTTTAGCAAAGCTGCTTCTAGTTCATACAGGGATAAACTTCTGTCCAAGTAGTGTTGCAGGAAAGGGCTATGCTGCCAGAAAGACAATGCAAGATTAATTATTTACCCAACACACTGCTGCCAGGCTATGAAAAATGCTTGTAAGTATTCTTTTAATTAAGAAGAGATACTTCCACTGAATAATGAGGAGACCTACTTTGAAATCGGAGAGATTCCAATATTTCAAAATTAGTTTTCTTTCAAAATTGTATTTCTAAAACATGTTTATTCAGAAAGTTTTTTTAGCTGTGTCAAAATATTATGCCAGTCAAAATATGTATCTCCTACAATATTTAAGCCTTCAATTAACGTTTATAAATTATTAACATGAAAAATAATCCAGGTGAATAATGTTTCTTTTCCTTTAAATGTCAAAACAGCCTCTTGATGTGCATTACTTTGGAAATGCTTAATTTTTGCACCGAATTTTTTTTTCTTTTTACACCAACAGTAGCAATATCTATGAGTTTCAGTTTTATGCTTCTTCATCAAAGGCACGCAATGTAAACCACGAAACGAAGTTATTTTCTAGAAATTATTTTATGGGATGCATTTAGACACACAGCACTACAGTGAGATGATTAAAAGAAATATTGGAATTGTTCTATTTGAAATGATAAAGATCATCTTGTCCTTTTTCAGAATGTCTCCCTGCTGTTCTTGGATGAGGAATAAACATTCTCAAAGTAAATGTTGCATTGAAATCCACTGAGAAAAAATTAAAACTTTTATATTTTTTACTGGGGAAAATGATGATTCTGCGAGCTGACATTAAGGGATAGATTTTCAACATTATTCACCCATTGAAAATAGCTCCTATTGTTCCGAAGTTCAAAAGCCTCTCTGGTTATTGCAACTTTGTCCCAAATATGTAGCTGAACAGTTGGGCTCAGACTCCCGAAACGCAGTTGCAAAAACATGTGATTTCCCATGCAGTTGCTGCCTGGCACATGCAGGGATGCTGCTCACACCCTCCAGTGATGCCACAGACACTGGGTTTGTACTTGTATTTAACAGGACCATGGGTTTGGCTGCAGCAGGAGCCCAGAGAGTTATATGAACCCTCTTCTCTTCACCCAAAGCTGGACCTTGGCATTTTACCATGTTTCTGATGAGCGTATCAAAAAGAAATGTGAGTGTTTTGTCAGATCAGCCAGTGGTAGATGTGTTTGCTGCTTTGGTCTTATAAAGAAAGTAAAGGTCTCCTCTAGGTTGAGGGATGTTCTGTAGCTTGGCTTTGGTCTTGTCAGAGACGTCCTTCATCCCGACTTTTTCTCATCTCCTCGCTCTCTGTTGGCGTAGGTCAGGTGACAGGGTTTCATCACAGGCAATGTGCTCCGGGATTGCAGCATTTCTTGAGACAGCACAAATCTCAATAAATCCGTGAGTCCGTGTCCCCAGACAGGAGCAAACCCTTCTTGCGGCTGGAAGAGCCCCCGCCTGCCTGGAAGGACGCGCGGGAGGCGGCGGGTGCTGCAGCTGCAACCAGCGATCCTCAGACCCCGGGAAAATTTCACACATGATTTCTCTGCGAAGCTGAAGCAAGATAAACAAGATTTGCTATGAATTTAAACATAACACTGGTTATATTATTTGGGAACAAAACAGTTGCACGACCCTGCAGAAAACAGCCCAGCTGTTCACGCCGGAAGGCGCTCCAAGAGCTGCCAGGGGTGCGCGCCTGCAAATGGGCTTCCTTCCCTCCTCCTGCACGGTGACACTCACTCCCTGTCCTGCGAATCTTGGACAAATCCTCCAGCCTCCTCCCCTTCGGTTTCAGAATTCACCTACAAATAAGTGGATCCCCTATGCTGCAGAGCCGAGCTCTGCGCTGCCTCCCCTTCTCGCTCTGGCCCGCGATAAATGCGCTCAGCGTGACAATCCGATTTGCTGTGAGATTAGGGGAGTGTAATCTCATTAACGATGACAAGCTCCGCTGGGCCGCTCTGCTGCCCACTGCGTATCCCACACAGCACACAGGGCTTTGATTAACAGCCACTGCAAAGGTAATGATCCTGCTGGATCTGCAGCACTGCGGGGAGAGGCACCTGGATGGAGCCTGAGGAGCTGGGCATCTGTACGATCCCGCGGGAAGCCAGGTCTACCTGTTTGTGGTGTGATAGGTGATTTAGAACTAGATTTAGTCCCGCTTCCTAGAACAAATGTCCCCAGAAGTGGTAGCGGTCTCTGAAGAACCAATCACTGGTTAACCTCCATCCTGAGGGATGCCTATGGCCTGAAAGGACCCCAGTTTTCATTCACCAGAGCTGCTCTGTGGTGTGACAGCCTGCAAGGGAAGGATAGGTGATTGAGAACTGTCCCAGTCCTACACAGACAATCTCAAACCTCTCCTGCTCATTTTATCTCGGTGGGGACTTTCTACCATTAATGCCCGAGTCTGTGTGCAGAACACATTCCAAAATATCCCATATTGCATAATAATATATTACGTTATATATAAAATATATAATGTAATATTATTTTCTTTGCCTTTTATTTTTATGCATTAGTTAAAATCAGAAAGACAAATATCTTTGATTTGCATATACAAAAGGAAGTTAATGTGCTAATGACTACCTGCAAATAGTGCAGGCACCAATTCTTGCAGGAAAATGTTTGAGGAGAAAAGCCAGGACCCAAACCATGCAGCAAATGTTGAAGGCAAACAGCCGTCTCAGTGACAACAAAAAGAGAAAACTATTCTTGCAGGAATTCTGGGAGTTCAGTTTTATTCACGTTCTTTTCCTGGGCATTAGATGGAATTCCTTCTTTAGTTAAAGGCTGCTCCCAGTCCCTCAGTGCAGTTGGTGCTGAGCTGTGCATCATTCTGTGCTTGTGCATCCCACTGTGTGCTGCCATGCCCATCCTCCTACTCCCTTGAGTCCCATTAATCTCACCTGGGGAACAAGCCTGACTCAGTCATTTCAGGACAGGTCGTGGGTGCCCCCACACAGACAAGAAAAAAACAAATAGGACAGTTTCCACATGCTGACGCTCTGCCTTATTTCTTCTCAGAAAACCTACTCAAATATTTCCGTGAAATGCAAAATATTTTGGAAGCTAAAGATAGTTCAGGCAGAAAAGCAGACATCTAACTGACACTGAGCAAATAAATACAAGTTATGAAAAATTCTTAGCGAAAATAAAACCTTGGAGGAATGGAGTTTGTAAGTGAAAACAGGGCAGGAGGCTGGGATGCCTGCAGGCTCCACTGATAACCACTGGATCTATCTACAGGATCTGAGTTGGGGAGCATCCACACTTTCTGTTCATGTCACTGAAACACACTGCAGGTGAAGGAAATTACAATACTGCCATGTAGTGCAACATACCTGGTCTTGGTGTAACTTGCGAGTAATGCTGATGGCTTCCACTGAGCTGTGTGCAGGGTCCATGATCTGCAGTAGTGTCTGAACAGAATTTTGTCTTCTACTCCCTCCCAGTCAAACATTTTTGGCTGCAGATGCAGTTCAAGTTTCTTTCACAGTCAAGACAAGCTGTGGGACACATTTTCCCAGAACACCCTCATGTAATTTTTTGGTCAGATTGCTCCTAAAGCCTGACTCACCCCTTAGGAGCATCCCTTCTGTCAAACATGCTTGTGCTGCTCTTCTGCCAACAGAACCAGCCTTCAGACATTGTCTTCAGGCATCAGAATTTATGGGCTTTGAGAGAGAAAGCAGAGGGGAGAAAAGGTACTCTATCCAATGAAGATATTTCTTGAGTATCTTTCCCTGCTTGCTGTCCTCTAGATTTCAGTGACTGGAAGCACCAGGACCAGGGACTGATGTTCTTACTTGAGATTTTATTGCTACTGAGTGAGAATGTAACAAAATAGCACGGGGGAAAAGTCCAGCTTGCAGAAATTGCAATTCTTTTAATCTCACAAGCTTGTGTGCGCACCATTACCTTGATCTACTTCTAATGATGGCATTGGATTGCTCTGTCACCTCTTGGTGGTGGGACATCAGTGCTAAGCAGAAGTTACTACTAGAAATACTTTCATTGGGTTTTATGAGTTTAAGGAAACTGTAATTAGACAGAGTGGTTTTCAAGAGATGCAAAGCAGGAACTGCAGAGGAGTCACTGAAGCATCACCTTCAACATCCTCACTTCCCAGGAAAATGTCTTGGCTTGCTGGTGTTTGAATGAAGGCTGTAGTTGGGCATATAAATGTAATATCAGATAAAGAGACCAGAAGAGGTTTGAGAGACACTAAAGGCTGAGTGCAGGCTTTGAAGAGTGGGCATCCTCTTGTCTGGTGTTTCAGTTATGAAGTGGTTTGGTTTTGTGGGTTGAAGCCTCATTCTTTCATGAGATCACTGCTCAGTTCCCCTCCACGAGGCTGATTTCCTTGGCTCAAGACAGTCAAATGCACTGGCTGTTGCTTTGCAGGGATATATTCATGGTAGTGTCAAGATAAAAGCCTGTTTGCACCAACAGTGCAGTCACACGACACTGGGGCTCTGTGCTGAGCCTGCTGCTCCCCTGGGACAGTCCCCACACACACAGCCTCTGTCCCAGGCAATGAGGAAGGGCTCCTTTTCACAAAGAACTGATGAAATGATGTAAAAGACTGGCAAAACCAGACAAGAAAAACGCTCAACTACTTAACACTGCCGATAGCTGCCGTTGTTTTTATTTCCTGAGGCTGAACCAGGGCTATTTTGCAGAGAGTGGGAGTAAATCCCACATTGAAATACCACAATGAATATTAGCTATTAGTAATGCCTCAACAGAAACACTAGATACAACCGCAGTGATCAAGAGGAATATGCTAGAGATGATTTCACTGTTCCAGCAGCTAATGAGCTTGTTAGAGGAAGACACTATTACCAGCTCCTGCAGATCCTTGCAGCCTGCCTGTTCAATAAACTGCTTGTGGGGATTGGTTTCCAGTGTGGTTTATTGCAGAGCATGGGAACCACGTGGTTTCCATCCCATGACACCATCCTGCAAAGGCCAGGCTGGTGTCCCAGGGGATGTCAGCTGTGACATGAGCTGTGCTCCAGGCTCCCCAGACACCTTCATGCACCTGCTTCATCTCCTTGAGTTTCATCTTTCTGCACCTTTCTCCTGCAGAGGCTGGGGGTTGTGTTCAGCTACTCCCATGTAAAGATGCTGAGAAAAACCTACTGCAGTGGTTTAATTCCTGGAGCAACCCTGAGCTGCTGTTTAACAGGACTATGGTCCCAGCTCTTAATCCAGCCTTGTAGCTTCCTCACTTTATATTGGGATAAGTAGTAAGTGAGTCCTACAGCTGTACTGGAGTCATATTGGTGATTTTCAGGTTGGAAATTCTCTATGGACCAGCATAGAATCATAGAATAGTTAGGGTTGGATCATGGATTTCAACCATTAACTTAACACTGCCAAGCCCACCACTAAACCACGTTCCTAGCATGACACCTACACACTTCGTGAACATTTCCAGGGATGGTGATTTTACCACTTCCCTGGGCAGCCTGTTCCAATGCCTGCCCACCCTTTCAGTGAAGAAAACTTGAGGCTGTGTCCTCTTGTCCTGCTGCTTATTACCTGGGAGAAAAGAACTGATCCACACTTGCCTACAACCTTCTTTCAGGTACGTGTAGATCAATGACATATGAGGGACAAGCTCAGCTCACAGGCACCACTGTCAACAGTCCTTCTGCAATCTTTAACCACATTTGATTTCAGGGGGATGTACATAATGGCTCAGCTCGACTTGAAAGCCCTTGGATGTGAGATTGTTCACTATTTTGTCTGGACAAGGCAGGTTCGTTTTAATCAATGTAGCCAGTGTTGCTGGGCAGGGCAGCCAGGGAAATAAGATCAAAGTTCGGCCGCTGCCTTTCAAAGCCACGTGTGTGTCTTCTGATTGGGCTCTTAACTAAAAGCTGCACAGCCACGCTTTGAAAGTGCCCAGACCCAAACTTAAACGTTGCATTATGCATGGGAAACACAGAGAACAAATGCTTTTATCACCAGGGCAATCAGGGCTGGCTATTAGCTGAAGGCAGCATTAAGAGAACAAAAATTGGGCCTGTTGATGCAGTTGAGAGAAGTTATGAGTTTTTCTCTCCAAGGGTAAGGACCTGAGTGGGAACATGAGCAGCCAAGTTCATGGGCAGCAGAGGTGCAATGGAATCTTCAGAGAGGCCTGGACTCACAACCCATCCAGTGCAGCTCACTTATCTCCAGCACCATCAGGACATGTACATTCTGAGGCTGCTGCTGCTTTGCTTCTGCAAGCAGCTTCAAAAGCAAATCTATGGTGCTCACACCAGCCTGGCATAGTCTTGCTTTATGCTTTAACACAGCCAACAGAGCAGAGTCAGAGCACCCCTGTATCTAACACAGGATGCTTCCAGCCTTCCCAGGTCAAATAGTTTGTGTGAAAACGTTTGGCAGCAAAGGGAGCTGCAGCAGATCTTGAGGTTATGGGAATCAGCAGAGGGGCTGAGATGTTGGGGTGAAATTGTGGACCTCTGGAGGCTCTTCTTGGCCCTGCTACAGACTTTCTGCATGACATTTGCTCTATTTTTTTTTTTGCTGAAGAAATGATTTTCATTCGCCAAAGATGGGGCCCTTCCATCTTTTCTGGTCTGGGTTCTCTCTTGGTAGATGGAAAATGCTTCCTTTTCTCCAAGGGGCTCTCAGGATGCATGTCTGTTCTCACCAGTGAGGTGCTTGCAGACTGAGGTGATGAGAAACCTATAAAAACAAATCCAGCTCTCTCAGAACTCAAGAAAATGAAATGGGAAACAAATGTTCACCCCATATTAGAATAAGCGCAGAGGGATTGCTCACTCTGTTGGAAAAAAAAAGAAAAAAAAAGAAAGAATGAAGAGTAATTCTGCACATTTTGGTCTCCATTTGGTGTCGAGCTGCACAGCTGTGAGTACTCCAGGGTGAAATGACAACCCTTCCCCGAGGTCGCTCTTACGAATACTGCGCCTTCAGAAAGACGACAGTTTTAAACAATTTGTTCCTAATTGAAAGAGGTCACATGAGACTGACTTTACAAAGTTTACATAACAAAGAGTAATTCTGTTAAATAAAATGATTAATTCCTGTCATTGCACATCAAACGGCGCAGTTACAAAACAGTATTGTCTATGCTCGCATTGCATTGAAAGCCATTTTTTCTCCAGTTTCCCTTCCCATAGCGCAACCTTTTGACAAAGCCTTAACTCTTTGGTGTTATTCAGCGGAGGAATTTGTGAATGGGAAGCGAGTAGGCTGCCATGGATGTGTGAGATATGTTACGGTGGTGTGGTGGCAAGCAAAAGACAACAGCTCTTTAGAGGGGACCCAGCTTACCCAGGGACCCCGCGCGATGAGAAATGCTTGCCCGTACAATGCGTTGGTTGTCGCCCTTCCTCAGCACAATGAGGCATTGAGGGACACTCAAAACCCCAAAATCGCAGATTTTTCCTTTGAAATGCTTCCATGGTGTGTTGCACAGATGTGTCAAGGACCCAGAAGAGCAAACGGCTGAGTAAATTGGTGTTTGGATAGGTTATGGGTATCCTCACATCCATCACACTTGTGTTTACAAGTCTGTGAGGTAGCATGGATGCTGGCTGGTCTGGCAGACTGAGAAATCGGGGAAGCCACTGTGTGATGTGAACAGATGTGATAGAAGGAGAGCCTTTGGCATAGGAGAAGTTCCCTGTTACTGCTACAGGGTCAGATCTGTCCTTGGAGGGGAGGCTGTATAACCACATGGCTGCAGGGAGACCAGATGCACTACCCTATGTGTGGAGACAGAGGTCCTTCAACATACAGTGTTTATTTGCTTCCTTCATGTTCTTTCTCATTGCAGTCCTTTTCCTTCCCTTTCTCCAGCCTCCCCTTGGGTCTCTCCTTCCTCGCCTGCATTTCAATTCAAAGCTCTGTTGGAGTTTTCCATTCTCTTCTAGGGCTGAGTCACTGACTTTTGTCAGCCTCCCACCATGGATGGCAAAGGGGAGGGGGAAGAGAAAGAAGAAACAGACAGAAATTGCTTCAACACCAGCCAAAAGCTGCATAAAAAGGCCCAAATGTTATGGCATCTGAAACAAAATCAAGCACAAGCAAGCCCTGCCAAATCTCCCTTGAAATGCTGGAAATCTGGAAGTGCTCAGAGCAGCTAAAGAGAGCTTTCTTGCCCAAATGTCAGTGGAGGGGTCAGGGCACATATCCTGCTTTACAGGTGGGATGTCCATGTTCTTGGTCCTTTCCAGGCACAGCCAGGCTCTGCATCCCTTCCCTGCTGTGAGGGCATTTGTTCTGCAGAGAGATGATGCCATGACTTGTGCTGCAGTTCAGTGGCTTGATAGCCAACATGTGGCAGAACTTGAGTCAATCACTGGTGGAGCAATGCAAGGGATGGTTGTCAGCCTAACTCACCCCCAGCCCCAGTCCTGCCCCAGCACTGGGCTGGAGCCAAGAAAAGGAAGGGTTGGGGCTGCTGCTACATTTTAGTGCCATCTTTAGCCTTGATCATGCACAGACCAAGCTTTGGACCCTGACTTTCATTGAGTGCTCCCAACCAGTGCTCAGGATGTAAGGGCACACAAGGCAAATTTATCCCCTGTACAAATCATCTGGTACCTCTTTTTTCATGATGTTTTCATGGCAACTGCTCTTGTTTCCAACTAGTGAGAAATTTGCCAAGTCTAATTAATCTGTCTGGGATGATGACAAGTTTCCCCATGTTGAAATCAGATTCCTTTTTCTAGCAAAAAGCCCTGGGCTCAGCATGGCATCCAGAACCCCAGAGCCCTTCTGCTGGCTGTGGGTAGCTCTGAACCTCACTGAGCACCTCAACTGTGATTTGAGGAGGGCTCAAACTTTGAATACACCAGAACACCCAAAACTCCTGCAGCTAGGCCATTGCTTTTACTGTTTGGGTGGAAATGATGGAGCAAAACTTCTTCTGTGTCTACACTGAGAAGTCTCACCACTCCCAAGTCTTTGCCTAGACAGGGAAGAGTTGAGAGTTTGCTCCACTATGACATTTGATCTAGATTTTGTCTCTGCCTTTGATTATCTTCTGGAAAAGCCCGTTTTTCTCCACTGACTATATGAGGACTAATCTTCTCCCCATCTTACCTCCTACATGAAACACCAACTCCCTCTGCACCCACCACCTTGCAATGGCTTTTTAAGGCCTTGTGACAGACCTCACACTGTTTGCTCTCATGGCACTGGGCTCTGAAACCCTCCACATGTGAAGGCTCATTTTGATCTAAGTCCACTAAAAAACACATCTGCCATAAAAAACTATCACTGGCAAGTCCAAGGCATTTTCTACACCTCTTGCTATAAATCTAAGCAGTTTAAACAGTATTTACTTATTTATTTGTGCCACCAGCTAATCTGTTCTGTTGGGAAAGCAGATTTTGTATTGTTTGTCATTTCACAGACATTTTTCCGTCTCTTTCATGTGCTAAATCACAAGCTCTCTAATGTTGCAATCCATTTTTCTCCATAAAAGTGTTTAATAATGACAGATTAGATTGGCCTTTCTGACAGATTAGATAGGTTTTTTAGGTTTGGCCTTTGATGAAATTACAAGGGAGAGCACGAGGCAAGTAGTAAAAAACTCCTCATAGTGAAAGGTTTGACTTCTTATCTTCATAGATTAGCACCCTGCCTCTGCAAACAGCTTCCAGAAAGCTTAATGAGTCTGTGGGGACTGGCTGTTATCGGGAATAGTTGCTCTCTGGGGACTTGAAGGGCAAGGAGCAGCCACTTTGATTTAATGAGTAAAAATATACTGTGCTGCCCACTGCAAGGGCCATTAACCAAAGGAGGCCATGGGCTTTCTCACTGCTGCACATATGTTGTCTCTTCTCTCTCTGTCCTCATGTACATTTATTTTAACACTTTTTGAGGAATCCCAGTAAAGCCAGTGGAATTGGGATGGGTAAAGGCTGGTGGTTTAACTGCTCATTTCTGCCCATGGCTGGGCCCAGCCAGCCAGGAAAGGGAAAACAAAACCTGGAATGTGAGATAGGGTATGAATGTTCAAAACAGCGTGATTTCCAACTAATAAAAACAAGTCTGAGCACATCCCTTGTTTATCTGCACCTCTCTTATGACATGCATTCATGGCAGACCAACATGAGCTTTCTCTGCCTGTCTCCAGGAGCTGGATAAAAATTTCTGGAGCTGGGAGATGAATGGACCAAAGTGCATCCTACTGCTGAATGTGATGAACCATGCTCCTTAGCTTTCACTAGTATGAAAAGAGACTGGGCTCCAGAAGGACACCAAGTGGATTGGAAAGCTGGAAACCAAAACCCTTAATGTCCTTCTCAGTTGCAAAAGTTTTCAAAGATTTTTAGAAAAAAAGTTCTACAGAGAGTCTGTGAGGCACAAAATTTACTCTGAGAATGATGCTGGCCAAGTGTTTCCAGGAGGAACAGGGATGTATGGACTGAGCTTGTAGAAGCTGTGGGTGAGGTCCCATCCAGAGCAGCGTGTATGATTTTGGTCACTCACATTCAAAGACTTGTATCTGAAGAGGATGCATGGGAATGCTGCATGACAGGGAGGCAATAGGTCTGTCAGAGAAGCAGCTAAACCAGCTTGTTTAGTCTGGCAAACATGAAGGATGAGAGGGTGGTCTCTATAAATACACATTTGCAAAGCAAACCCCATATTTATTTATGTTTTAATTAGATCAGTTTAAAAATGGGAAACTTGGTTTTTGGGGTTTTTTGCTTGGTTGGGTATTTTTTTGTAAAATACAGTAAGGTTCACAGTCATTTGTACATCTCAGGAGCCTGAAATTGCTCCATTTTACAGAATTTTTCAAGTATAACCATTCACTTTTATCTTCTTTTCCAGAGGGCCAATTTCACATGTAGCAGGACGTCATGGAAGGAACAGAGGGGTGGGTCCTGCCAAGAAGAACATGTACCTACAAGAGCTGATGGGGCGGGAGTGGAGAACCACTGTCTCCAAGTGCAGCCCACTTATTTTGTGCCTCATGGTGGTGTTTGCTCCTTGATAACCATGTGTCCCAGTGAGCTCATTATCCAGAGGCCAAAATCCCCGAGGCACACCTTCCTGTGTGGATTTCTCTGATGCCCAAATCTGCCCATGGCTTCCTTCTGCAGCAGGGAGTATCTCATGGCAGTTCCTCTACTGCCATGTGGTGGAACACAGGCTATTTTTAATTAGCACTGAATGCTCCCTTTTCAACTAATCGAAGCCAAAAGTACATCCTGAGCCTTTGTATTGTGGCATTAAGGAACAGCCCTGTCCTTGAGGGACTGCAGGACTGATCCAGCTGTGTGCTGTGGTGCCCTGTGGAAATGCCACAGCCCCGGGGACCTTCTATAGAGCTGAGCTGAGCACCAGGCTGCGAATCCATGGGGAGGCTTGACAGAGGAGTGGCAGGATGTGGAAATGACTCTCACAAAGCATAGTAAGTGACTTTGCTGAGGGGCGATGCCACCTCCTCAACTCAGGAATTCCAGTGTCTCTTTTTGTCTGACCAAAACAAAGAGAAGATCATCATGAAGCTTGAGCAGATTTCTGAAGCGCTCTTGCCCTGCAGCTCCCACCCATAGAACGCTAATGGGGTGTCAAGGGAACATCATTTCCTCCTGTGGGAAAAGAAACATGTCCTGCTGCAGCAGAGGCCATGCACCTTCCCAGAGAAGGCAGCTTTATCCACCTCCACAGAATTACCTTCTTTTTTTTTTTTTTTTTAAGTGGCTGCTGTACTGCATTCCTTGATGTCCATCCAGCAAAAGAACTAGCTGGTTGATTGCTGGTTGGTGAAAAAAATAGCTTAAGAGTATCATCAAGTCCTTCTCTGGAACAAGTTGGCCTCCTGGCTGCAGGCTCAGTTTCACCCTGGCAGCAGCCTCCATGCTCTGTGAGCACTTGGAGAATCCCTGTTCTGATGAGGGATCTGTGCCTTTCCCTTGTGCTCTTGGATTAATTAGAAAGGCCTTCAAACTTCCGAAACACAATGATTTCCCTGCAATTTTTTTCAAATAAGCAATTTATTTTCGAAATAACACCTCAGCCTCGGGGACCTGTTATCTATGCAACTGGTTTTTATTAACTGCAGAGCAGGACTCCTTCGGGGAGAAAACACGAGCTTTTGGAAGACTGTGATACACGACTAATTTGTACTTATTTATTTATTTTACAAAAGGCATGAAAACTGAAAGGCATCCCAAGGATTATTTTAATCTCCTTGCCATACTCTGGGTATTGTCTGTATTCTGGGGAGATCACTTGAAATTTCAGCACTGTCTTCTCATACAAAGGATATGTTATTAGCATGCATACTCTTTGGCAGCAGTTCCACATGCTTTTTGAACCAGGAAGGCATTTTTTATCTTGCTTTCATTTGAAAGGTGGAAAAGCTGTTTTTCCATTAGGGCAGATCATCAAGGGAAATAGTTCAGGCTGGAAGAAATCAGTCACGGGAGTGTCAATTCAGCTGCACAGGGCCCCAGAGGGAAGCTTGGAAGAGTTTGGCTCTGTCTGGACTTCATCTAACACGGCAGATTGTCCAGACCTGGTGGCTTTTTGGTGTGGAGGGTGACATCCAGGGAGCCTGTGAGGATCTGTGGTGCAAAGTGAAGCTGGTCCCACTGGACTTGGCATGGAGAAAGAGGGACTAAAGCACCAGCCATGCTGCTGAGGACTTTTAACTTGTCACTTGTGTTGGCTGAGCCAGGCAGCAGAGCCCAGCTCCTCCTTGGCTACAAGATGCTTTTGACAAAAAAAAGCATCCAGTTCCCCTGTAGCCTGGGCTGATACGAGCTCCCTGGAACCCAGGCCAGCCTCGTGGAGGTCAACTCTGCCTGAAGTCTTAGCTCACACAATTTGGGTTAATCTGAATTAATTTGGCTGCTTTCTCTAGACATGAGTCCATGGGCTTTTCTGCTGCAGCAGGAAGATAAGTTTAGGTGAAGGAGCCAGACTGGAAATTCTGTCCAGAGGAGAGGTTTGGAGCAGGGATACAGTTTTGAGATCCCCCCAGCACAGCTGGACACAGCTCCTGCAGGCACCCCAGGAAGGGGCTCTGTGAGGGCTCTGCTTTCCCTGCACTCCTGGAACACCCCCCAGCATGACTTTATCTTTTGGCCTAAACATTCGTGCAGCTGTTTCACTGCCTGCTTTGAGCCTGGAACAAACACGCCTGATAATGTCTCACTTTGGCTTTCTCAAGTGTTTGTTGGGAGTGATCTTGTGCATCACCTTGTGCTGCCAACCTCATCTGCAGCCAAGAAAATGAACGGTCCCAGCTGGCTCCATGTCTTTCCCTACACAGAGGGCACAGGTGAGAATTGATGGTGCCAGCGAACCGCCAAAATTGTATGTCCTGGGAGACGCCTGGAAATGTGTCCCCTTTTCTCACACGTGCAGGCAGTGCCCTCTAGTGCTGCTGCCTTTGGACAAAGCTGGGAATACTAAATAGTGAGGAAAACTGTTACAGCAAAGCTCTGGTCTGAGCGGGTGGCACAGACAGATAGACATAAATCCCTAAATTCTACCAGCACCCTGGGTTATAGGGTGACCGTGGTTGCCTTTCTCCCCGGAGGAGCTGCATTCGTGGTTGCCATGGTGGCCAGTGGCGATGAGAAATTTGGGCCACCATGGAACGGGGAGACATAGAAGAAAGCCCACTCAACACTGGGATTCCCCCCTGTAGTCACAGGAAGAACTGGAACGTGCAGATGATGGGTTGTGGCTTTGCAAGGAGTTCCTCTCCTGGTGGTGCCTTATGTCCTCAATGTGGTGGCAAGGATCCCTGCAAGCCTGTGGCATATTCATGCTGGGAAGCTCTGATACAACCTGTCACACTCTGCTGCCCCAAAGCACCACATTTCAACCAAAAAGTGACGCCTGACACACTCAGCTGAACTCGTGAGGAAATGTGACATCTGCATAAATGGGGAGACAAGTTAAGTCTGTTTTGAATTAGGAAAACAGCAATGTTAATTTAGATTAGAGACTTCATTTGTATTTTTCTTCTTTTCTTCTTTCCTCTAAGAAAAGGTTTTTTTATTGCCTTGCAAGTGCTAAACATTTTATTGCTTCATTTTCATTTCTTGATTGCACTTTGTTTGCTGTTGGCTCCTGGCTCTAATCAGCTCTGCTTTCCAGAAGGGAAAGATACTTTCTTTTTCTGGATGCATGTATATTTAATGAAAAAAACCAAAACCCAAAAAACCCATCCTACCTCTGGTTTGAAGGAAATCTTCATCAGTACCCTTGGGAGCAGGGGAAAAACTTCTCTATTAAACACAATGAGAAAGGAAATTTGATCCATATGATTCCATACAGCCTCTTCATTCTTATTTCTGGCAGAATTCTCAGAGGATGTCTTTTATCTTCCTATCATCTTGGCTGACACTAGCCACAACCCATGTATCACTCTCAACATACTTGAGCACAATCTTGTTGCTGAAAATGCCTCCTATTTCTCAGCCTGGAAGGTGTCATTATCTACTTCTACCCCATTGGTCTCTGGGGACTAAGTGGAGAGTCAGGTTTCCTCTGTGTTAGTCAATGTAAATACACACAACTAAAAATTGCTCATTATTTCTTAGAGATGGAGACAAATGGGAATGGACATACCCTTGGCACAGTCCCTTAGGGCAGGATCAGGGCCAAGGAGGTGCTGGCAAAAGAGCTGTGATGTGGAAAAAATGCCTCTTCTCTGCCTGTCTCAGCTATGGGCCCTGTGAAGGCCACAGCTCCAGCTCATGGCTCCTCCACCCACACCCACAGAGTTCATGCAGCCAACCTCACTGCCAGCAGTGAGATGTCACAGGTGGGGCTGGTGGGCCCCAGAGACCTGTTCTGAGAAGTGTCATAATTCTTTTAATTAATGCAATCTCAATAGTAAAGTGTTTTGTCTTCTCCAAGTTCCAACTGAATAAATTGCCTCCATTGGAACATCTTTTCTGAAACCTAGAGGACCAGATAACTCTTTGGTTGACACATAAATATCCTGTCCTGATAGCAGAAGAAAAAAAATCAGGGTATCTCCCTCTGGGACACAGTGAAAATCTGAGCACAAGTGCTTTGTGAATTCCTGCTGCAACTGATACTCTGAAACTGATCCCCAGTGTAGATGGTGCCTCATTTACAGAAGAGTTTTAAAGGAGCCACATCCTCAGGCCAGGATCTTCCTTGCATGGCCAGAAAGTAGCTCTCCTTCTTCTTAGTAAGTTGAAGTTCTTAGTTAAGACTCATTTTTTCATTAAATGATATTTCACTGCTATAGTAAATGATCAATTTCTGTTCCTTGTAACCAAGGTCAGGTGTGAGAGAATAATGGTTTCCTACCCCAGCCTTGCACACCCCACGGAAATGATTTATTGCATTTCTAAAAGAGGATGCTTGACATTTTGAAAATGCAATGTAGTCCAACAGTAATTAAGCAAAAAGGAGGCCGCTGAACAATTGATTGCCACTGTCAGCAAAGCCTGATTAACTCAGATGCTTGAAGAACTGTTTCTGCCACCTATGAATTAAAGGTTAGTAATTAAATTTATGGGCCATGGCCACTGTCTCTGGATGGTGCTTCACTTTTAAGCATCCCAATGAAGAATAATCAGGTGGAAAAAAATGCAGGTTGTTAACGCAAAGGCTTTTTATTGAGAGACAGTGAAACGTTGCTGAGGACTGTGCCAGCCCACACACAACAGGACACAGTGGTATCAGTGACTTGCCTGAGGTGGCCAGTAAAGGTACTTTCTGGCAGGACTGATGTTCTGACAGGGTGATGGAGCCATGTTCCAGCTGAGAAGTAGGAGCTTGGCTTGAACAGGAATTTTACTTTGAAGGGATGAGCATTACTAACATCTCTCCCACTTGGAGCCTTCAGGTGGGTTCCTGATCCACCAGCCTGATGCACAATGCCAGACTTGATGCAGAAGTCACTGGTTGACTTCTCCAAGTGATGGAAGAGGCCAGAGGGTGATCACAGGAGCCCTTTTGCCCTTTTGGTTATAAGCACAGCTGCTAACAGGGAATTTATTTTTGGGCTGATTTGCTCAATGTGCAAAACAGATGATGGGCAGCAGCTGCCATGAAAAATCACCGGACAGTAAAGGGTCATCTCAACATTCCCAAGGCTCCACATTTCAGGTCCTCTCTTGTGCAGGCAACATGAAAGGCTTGTGGGAATCTTCCTTCTTTAAAAGACTCATATTTAGGGCTTAGATTTTGCTGTTTCAGGCCCCCCTTTGGGCTGGGACTGCCTCATCTGGTGTGCATTGACCCCAAGGTAGACAAAAGGTGGAGTTGTACCCAACCACTGGGTTTTACTGGTATGTGACAAGCATTTATATGAAACAACACTTCGGGGTTTGGGGAGCCATCATTTTTGCATTGATTCATGAAAACTGTACCTTAGTCATGCAAGTTTATTGAGTGGTTGTTGAGAATAAGCAGGTTTTGGGAGATGCCTGAAGTTCTGTTCCTGAGCAGATGTTACTTGATTGTTTCAACAGTCTTAGGCACTGCTTTTCAGCTCTTCTCCTACCACTGGGCTGTCATTCTTCATGAAAGCAACTTGAATTTAATTGCAAGCCTATGTCTGACTACTGCAGAAGCACTTTTAAGTCTCATTTTCACATTATGATAAAATTGAAAAAAAAAATCAGTGCATAGTTATTTCTGCAATCTGCCATCCTCTTGGGTGAAACTCATCCAGAACAAAAAACCTACTTCTATGAAGACCCAGCTCTACTCATTGCACATTTAAGATTTCTGCGTCCTCTTGTATCAGTCTTGGCAGATACATTTAAAATGCACTTCAATTACAGTAAATGACTCCTAGTTTCAGCATCTCAGCAGAGTGAAGTGACAGGGGGGTTGCAGATGTGCTCTGATCTATTGGCTGGTTGTTATCCATCTTATGGCACCTTCAGGATCACTCTGCCTGATGGTATTTCTGGTGGAGCTCCATGATGAGCACACACAGCTCTTATCTCACACCAAAAGAACAGCAAAGTTTCACCATGGGGCAGACAGGGATGGCCAGGGATATGTGGCTGGGGCAGCAGCATTCATTCACACAGCCTGAATGAGATAAAAAGGTAGAAACTCCTATTTTCATGGGTTTGCACACATTCACGCAGCCATACTGAAAGAGAAGAAAGAGTTATTTATGATGTGTTCTGAAACATAAATTATAACAAAGTCAAAGCTCAGGATAATTGCTGCTGAAGTAGATCCAAAGGTTGGCATTATGATTAAATAGCACTGCTGCCTTTAAGGGTAAATCTAGTTACAGACAAACAACATGGAGGTCAGCAACAAAATATAATCCAATTCTTAGCTATGAATTAATGAATGTGCTTTAGATTAATTTAAATCCACAAAGAGACTTTGTGTTGCAGAAATATTCATTAGGAAGTTTACCAGATTATTCCTCTGGCAGGGGTTCAGCTTTCTGCACTCCCCAGGTGAACCCACTTCTCACAAAGCACGAGGAACACACTGGATTTCCTTACCAAATGCGTCTGGTTTGATTCTCTGATGCTTTCTTTCCATTGCAGCTGACCTGTACAATGCCCATCACTGCTCAACATGTTCTGGACAGAACATTTGCAATGTACACCAGCAGGATGAGAGACTGAGGGTTGTTGGAGCTCAGCTTGAAATGGCAGCAATGAGTTAATAGTGAAATGGAACCAAAAAACCCTGCTGGAACCAGGTGATAGGTTTCTACCTTTTGCTCTGAGATCTGGCCTCTCTGCAGGAGAACACAGGTGTCAGTGGGGCTTAAGTGCATCCTTGAATTTTCTGGAATAATGAAGCTCTTCCCAACCAGTGCTGGAAATCTTTTACTTTTGGGGTCATTTTGGAACCTTTTCTATGTGATAATAGTCTCTGGCCACCTTCCTAAATATGCAAGGAAAAGAGCTGACATAGCCAAGGACCATCCAGGGGAGGAAAATAAAAAGCTTTCAGTGGTTTCAAGAGGGAACAAAGTGGGGACAAGTCACACCAGTAGGTTCACAGCCTTGCCAATGGGAGCTAAGATCCAGTCCTGCCTTCAGGAATGGTGCCAGAGTGGGAAAGTCTCCTCAATCTACCACCTCTTCTCTGGAGGGAGCTGGGGCCATGGGGACTGTGCTGGCAGGACATAAAAGCAGCTCTGACACTGCCTTGGCTTTGCTGTCCCTGTTGTGGTGGAGAAGGGAGGGATGGCCAGGCCAGAAGGCCACCTGCTTCCTTCTACCTCCTGTGAACTTAATTTGCTTCTTTCCAGTGCTGGAGGGATTTATGGTGTATCTTTATAGGGCAGAAAGCTGCACTGGAAATAAGATGGACAGATCCCTCTGTCCTCACTCAGAGCTTTGGATTGCAAATCAAACCACAAAGAGTACACAGGGCACAGGAAAAGAGCAGACACCACCTCCCTAGAATGAAATAGTTGGATATTGAAAGCCAGATCAGCTCAGCCACACAGATAAACTGCTCTGAGCAGAGTGTGCTCCCATCAGCTGCAGGGGTGCTGCTGAAGGGTATGGGCTGTCTGTGCTCAGCAGTTCCTGCTCATCCTCAGCTGGAACCTCCAACCAGGGCAACTTCTGGCCACAATGGCCACCACCCAAGCTCTTGCTTGTGACATTGCTCAGTGTCCCCAAAGCACTGCAGGTGAATCTCTTCCAACTCTATTGACCTGCTAAGATGAAACACCATCCCTGGGGTCCCTCTGGAGAGAGCACAGGGTGAAAACCCCTGTCCTGGGGTAAAGAAGCAGGCAGACTAGGGCAAGTATGTCTTTCTTGTATGGCAGCTCTGATAGCTGGAGTTTGAGAACAAGATTCATCACTGGCATGAAGAGGTGTGGCTCAAATGAACTCGGATATCTGCTTGAAATGTGATGCTCTAGTTTCCAAGCAGCAGGAAAAGCAGCTCAAGTTGCTTGGGCAAAATCTTTTTTTCCTGAGCACTAAGAAAGAAACAGAAAGAGGGTGATGAAGGCAAATCTGATTGTGCTGCTCTTGGGGATCACAGCCCTGATCCTCCCCTCTGAGATTTAATTAATTCTAATTCAGTCAGAAGTCCTATCCCTTCTCTTTCTGGGTGCTGGAAATTATTAGTCTGTAAGCTTTACCAGAAGATTTCCTCTCCTAACCTAAATGTCACAATAGTTGTGCACCTGTTCCCAGCAGAAGCATTTCACTCCACTTCCGAAACACTAATTTAATATCCTGGCAGTCCCCAGGACAAGTGTGTGTGTTCCTGTCATCAGCATGTATCTACTATCTATTACCTAAATATGTTAAAGGGTCAACATGTTATTTGTAACCCTGTCCTTTAAAGGGCCTCATGATAGAAGGAAGGGTTGATAGTGTTCTGATGACCAAATTAGATGCTCAGTTCAAACTGAAGTTTATTAAAAAATTTCCATAATTTGAAGGATTCTAGACTAAATCTATACTAAGCAATAGAAGTAATCTTTAATTAAAGCTCAAACTGCAGTGAAAGGAAACACCAAGAATATGAACAGTTGAAATAAGCAGCATATCATAATAGGTTCAGTAAATACATATTTTGGGCTCATGGAGGGTCTTCAAAATCCATAAAATTAATTGAACAGGAATGAAACTAATGACTCCTAAGGAACAGATGCAGCAGAGATACCTTGGTTACTTAGCTATTGCTGTACAACCCCAGCCCAGTTTCTCTTCCCACCTCCACCCCTCTCTGGAGTCACTGTATCCCCCTTGGCACAAAGGCCACTGTTACCCTTACCTGTATAGTTGGATACTGGGGCACTTGTAAGTCAATTAACTGGGAGGGAGAGATGGAAGCAGAGAGACTGTCCCATGGAAAACATGTCAGTTTGAGAGGCCTTGCCTGCACCCAAAGAATTCCCAAAATGTTGAGTGCTTTTCTCTCCACGTGGACTTGGCACCTGGAGACCTTTGATGAGATTTTCATCTCTACTGCTGGTAGCCCTAGCAGGAGTGTGCACTTACAGCCGGGTCCCTGTATGCTTCCAGGAGAAACTATTTTTCTTGGAGGATAACCACTCGAGTGAATGGGAAAGGCTGAAGCAGCTGCTGGTCCAGGGAGCACATGGAGGGGCTGTTTTGCTCTCTCCTGCTGCCAGCTCCCCCTCAGAGCAGCCCATGCTGATGCTTTGGTGCACCCCCCAAAAGGCATCTTGCATTGACTCTGGTACCAGTCCCTGGTATCGGGGGACAATCCCTCACATTTCTGGAGTTCGAAGCTGCCAAATGCTTATTTTCATTAAATGCAATAGTTTCATCGGCAGCTTTGCAGACTGTGGGCTCTGTGTGTGCTCAGTGACCTCTCCTGGCCAGACCCAGGATGCTCGGCCAGGCTGCATCAGGCATCTCACAGCCGGCTGGGAACCAGGTAATTCTGAACACCTTCCCAGTGAAAACTTTCCCACTGGGCAAGTAGTGACAGGGCACAACTGAGAGTTAAAAGGCAAAAAAGAGGCAGAACCAGCCCTTTGGGCTCATGCAGGAGATCTTCAGTGGTATATTTATTAACAAACTAAATTAATTTGTGATTGTGAGTAGACCACAGCATGCAAGTGGTTATTATTGCAGTAATAAATCACAGTATAGGGACAAGGGAGACCTGGAAGCATCAGAAATCCATCCTAATCCCACAGTGCTTACTGGTAAAAAATTAGGAGTGAAACTGATGGCCTGTGAGGAAATCGAAGAAATATCAAAGAAATAAATGTAAGAAAGAAAGGAGACAATTATCATATGTGTGTGTGTGGGCATCATTCCTTGAAGAAATCTGGTAAATCTCTTAGCTGCACACTGTGAGAGCCTTTGTAAGAAGCAGCAGCAGTAATTTTTCTGACAAAATAAGCCCCAAATCTACCTACTCTTATGGATTTCCACAAATTCCTCTTATTTATGTAACCACCTCAAAATAACTCATTCAACTGATATTTCTCAGCTGAATGTTTCATCACCTGCACCTCACAGCACAGCTGAGCTGTAAGCTGAGAGCTCACATTGCTTTCAGGAAGAGGCAGCACTCACTCCTCTGTACCTCCCTGGCTCAGACCAGGGCTCTGAGTCCAAACAGAACAGAACAGATCTCCCTATTCAGACTGTTTTCTTTTTTTTTTAATTCTTTTTTTTTTTTTTACTGCTGGAAAACAAGGAAGATTAGTTAAGCCTATAGCCTAAATACTATAATTAATTGGTGCTTCTTGTTTTTTTTTTTTATATGCCTTCTGCTGCTAAGCTAAAAGAGGATTTTCTTTGTGTGAGAAAGCCTTTGTTTGCCTGAAACAAGCTTTTCCAACCCCTGCATAAATACCACTTTGAAAAATTGCATCACAAAACCCACAGCATTGGGATTTTAGAAAAAGAGCCTGAATGGCTCGAAACTTCACATAGCTCTGCAGCCGGGAGAGCATGGCTTTCATCTGACAGGCTGTTTAAGGATGGTTTGACCTCTCTCTTCCTTTACATGCTGGGAGTTAACTTCTCCTGTAAGTGTCCAGCATAAATTATTTTAATGCAAATTTCCTTGTCAAAACTACAAACAGACATTTGATCAAAGGTCAGCTCTCCTTTGTGTTCCTGTTTGATATAGAAATTTCTATTTCATCTTTGACTGTCATGGTCAGTTAAGGGAACTGTAGCCTGATGGGAAATTACTGATGCATTTCATGTCCTCTCTCCAACAAGGCTTTTTCTCCCCCTTTCATATCTTATGGGTGTTTTAATTTGAATATGTTTTCATTTTTTAATGGAATAGTTAAATTAGCTTTGAAAACGTAGTGGTATGACACTGAAAATTGTCTGCTTTTTAAACTGAAGCTCAATTTACTACCGTTTGATACCCTGGGAGCTGATCAAATAATTACTATTCCCTTACTGCAGGCTTTATTTCATTGCTTAACTTGTGGATCTTTTTTTATGGGGTACTGCCTGAAGAACAGGAATTGCAGCAAAAGGAAGGTTTCAGAAAATCCTGAAAGCACTCCCTGGGTTTCCTTGGCTCTGCTGTATCCAAGAGAACACGGAGAGCCCATTCAGACCTTGGTGAGCACTGCTGGTCCCATCCTGCCCTGGCATTGGGGTCTTGGGTCCCTGAGTTGGAGATGCCACAGGGAACTGTCCACACTGGGATGATGCAGGAAGTAGCAAGGGAATGAATGCAAAGCCTCATTTCTATCAACTCTGACTCAAGAGATACTTTCTTCTTTCCTTGAAGCAGTTTCATAGTTTAACCAGTCTACTCCAGGTTGTCCAGCCAGTTTGCCTTTCCAATCTCCACTAAGCTCATCTGCCTCTGGACTCCTGCCCCATTAGCTTTGCACCTCAAACCCATTATGAGATTTAACATCAGGGCACCTTTGGAAGGAAGGGGAATTTCATTTGAGAGTTGTGGCTCTATTGTTAAGGCTCCTAAGAGGCTTTGAGGGGCTGAAGCTACGTGATTTGCTCAAAACAGTGAATGAGGCTTTTGCCGAAGCAGGGAATTGAACACAGCTCTTCCTGTGCCCAACACTCCAGTCACTGTCCCCTCCTCCCCACACAGCTCCAGTTTGAGCTCCCAAAGACCTGAACTTCTCATTCTGCTCTGTAGCTTTGCAAGCCTCCCTCTTCCACAAGGGTTTCCTGTGGCTCTGCTNTTTTTTTTTTTATATGCCTTCTGCTGCTAAGCTAAAAGAGGATTTTCTTTGTGTGAGAAAGCCTTTGTTTGCCTGAAACAAGCTTTTCCAACCCCTGCATAAATACCACTTTGAAAAATTGCATCACAAAACCCACAGCATTGGGATTTTAGAAAAAGAGCCTGAATGGCTCGAAACTTCACATAGCTCTGCAGCCGGGAGAGCATGGCTTTCATCTGACAGGCTGTTTAAGGATGGTTTGACCTCTCTCTTCCTTTACATGCTGGGAGTTAACTTCTCCTGTAAGTGTCCAGCATAAATTATTTTAATGCAAATTTCCTTGTCAAAACTACAAACAGACATTTGATCAAAGGTCAGCTCTCCTTTGTGTTCCTGTTTGATATAGAAATTTCTATTTCATCTTTGACTGTCATGGTCAGTTAAGGGAACTGTAGCCTGATGGGAAATTACTGATGCATTTCATGTCCTCTCTCCAACAAGGCTTTTTCTCCCCCTTTCATATCTTATGGGTGTTTTAATTTGAATATGTTTTCATTTTTTAATGGAATAGTTAAATTAGCTTTGAAAACGTAGTGGTATGACACTGAAAATTGTCTGCTTTTTAAACTGAAGCTCAATTTACTACCGTTTGATACCCTGGGAGCTGATCAAATAATTACTATTCCCTTACTGCAGGCTTTATTTCATTGCTTAACTTGTGGATCTTTTTTTATGGGGTACTGCCTGAAGAACAGGAATTGCAGCAAAAGGAAGGTTTCAGAAAATCCTGAAAGCACTCCCTGGGTTTCCTTGGCTCTGCTGTATCCAAGAGAACACGGAGAGCCCATTCAGACCTTGGTGAGCACTGCTGGTCCCATCCTGCCCTGGCATTGGGGTCTTGGGTCCCTGAGTTGGAGATGCCACAGGGAACTGTCCACACTGGGATGATGCAGGAAGTAGCAAGGGAATGAATGCAAAGCCTCATTTCTATCAACTCTGACTCAAGAGATACTTTCTTCTTTCCTTGAAGCAGTTTCATAGTTTAACCAGTCTACTCCAGGTTGTCCAGCCAGTTTGCCTTTCCAATCTCCACTAAGCTCATCTGCCTCTGGACTCCTGCCCCATTAGCTTTGCACCTCAAACCCATTATGAGATTTAACATCAGGGCACCTTTGGAAGGAAGGGGAATTTCATTTGAGAGTTGTGGCTCTATTGTTAAGGCTCCTAAGAGGCTTTGAGGGGCTGAAGCTACGTGATTTGCTCAAAACAGTGAATGAGGCTTTTGCCGAAGCAGGGAATTGAACACAGCTCTTCCTGTGCCCAACACTCCAGTCACTGTCCCCTCCTCCCCACACAGCTCCAGTTTGAGCTCCCAAAGACCTGAACTTCTCATTCTGCTCTGTAGCTTTGCAAGCCTCCCTCTTCCACAAGGGTTTCCTGTGGCTCTGCTGGGGCAGGATGCCCACAGCTGCTGATCCACAACTCGCATTGCTAGGTTGTGTCTCCTCTCAGCAAAAAGCCTCTTAAGCAATTTCTTTTCTCCTTTCTTGTGTGTCCTTCTGTTACCTTCAAGCACACAAACTGGTCCCTTTGAGACAGAGATGGACGCGAGGCAGCTCGGATGTGCAGAGCCCTCCTTTGTCAGGGAAGAATTTGTCCTTTCTCAGTGTCTGGGACTAAGTCACATCTCATTTATCCAGCAATTTCTGTTTGCAACGTCCCAGCTCTCCTCACCGGCGACAGTGACACCAGATGGCAGCAGTGGCCTTCGGATCCAGCTCTGTGAGAAGATGCAGGTGAGGGTTTCTCTGCATCCCGGCTATTTTGAGGACAGTTTCTTTCTGTGCTCTCCTTCACTAGGACTCTATCAGCTCCCACATGGGCTGTCAAAATAAAATTGCACGAAGTATCTATGTGCTGTAGTTGTTTAGTGTGTCAAAATGACACACAGACTCCAACTTAAAAAGTCAAGAAAAAGAATTCATATCTTCAGTCGTGCTTCAGTTAATCATTTTGTCATGACTTCGATGCTGCACTTACAAGTGAAAGCAAAGACTAGGATTTTTGAAGGTCATGGGAATTTTTGGGTGCCTCCTTAAAATGATTACTAACTCTGGCCATCTGCCTTCTGATGGTCTCCAAATTGTTCACTCGGAACTTGTTGCATCCTGTATCTTTGGCTCTCAGCCTCATGAGGCTTTGGAATATATTGGATGGCCGTGGCTGTATCATCACAGAGCCTCCTGCCCGCTGTGCCACAGCACCAGTCCGGCCACTGCCCCTCCTGCCTGCCAGGTCCTCCCTGGGGCTGGCATTGAAACTGTGGCAGAGACCAACAACTGGGCCAGGAGGCCATGGGCTGTGGTTTTGGAGACAAACTCACCTAAAAAGCCTCCTTTGCAGGTATGGAATATGGGGCCCTGAATGTGTTTCCTTTATGATGATTCTCAGATATTTATTGATTTTTATTTTTTTTAAATTGAATTGAGGGATATCAATTTACCTGTTTGTCACTGGGGCACTACAGGAATTACTAGTGTCCAACCTGCAAACAGAAGGAAAAAAAGCCCAACTTGGCTGACTGATTATTCTGTGTGTTGGAGCAGAAAGTGCCAGCAAAGAGAAAGAGCAGAGCTAAATCCCACTGGCAGGGGGAAGACCTGTTTCTGATGGACTAAAATGGAAAAATCCCAGTGAGTGCTCCAGCAGTCCTGCCTGGCTGGACAGGCTGCCTGGCCATGCTCTTTCATGTATTTCAGAATGACACCAAATCCCAATTAAAGTGACACTAATTAATTCATACTGGCACACTTTAAAACAGTGAGGGTTTTAAGCAGCCTGGTAGTGTGAGTCGTTTGGTTCAAAGGTGGACTTTTTTAGGTTAAATAAAAGAAATACTGAAACAGTTCAGGAATCCTGCTGGGTTTTTTTCTCCTAGATACTAATAATAGCATTTTAACCTCTCTGCTACTCACACTGACCTGTTTTGCAAATAGAAATACACCATTAAAGCTTAATTTTTGCAGGGCAGTGACCCTCTAAGTAGCAGAACAAGCTTTTGGATTCAGTTTTCTCTCTACACATGCCCAGGAGCTTGGGAAAATCCAAATTTTAAGAAAAAAAACCTTTGGAGTGAGGAAAATCTAAGAAAAGCCACTAGTTGTGGATAACAGGCTTAGTTTCTTTATCTGCCTCCACTAGCCCTGAGCAAACCACTGGACTGGCCTGCAGATGTGCCCATGGAAGCTGGGATGAGCCTGAAGGGGCCAGGACGGGCTGGGATGGATCTCTCTCAAGGTGCTATATCAGAGCACAGAACATGAAGCCCCTTCAGAAACGACTGGCAGTGTCTCCTGCACACTAATGCCATGAACACCTGATTAAATTCACTGGGTATCTCTGCCACCATCTAGAGCACAGACCCCATTCTGGCACCAGGCAGAGTGGGCTGGACTTTGCTCTTGAGTTATCAGCACTTATAACCAGCTGTATAACCTCAAAACAACTGGTGGCACACAAACAAAATTGTGAGTGTTCACAACTGAAAGAGGAGCTTGTGCTGGATAGCAGCAGTGTTGTGGCTTTGCAACTTGGGATGCTAAGAAGGTGCTGCAGCATATTGCCTTGTAATAACATGAAGCAAAAGCTCAGCAGAAAGTCTGTGAACCAGATAAGATTGATTAAACAATTTCTAACCAACGGGGTTGCACATAAAAATTTTATTAAAACCTCAAGTGCTAAATTTATTTCCTGGGTCTGTCACTGCTATTTTTTTTTTTTCAGTAGTGATAATTACTACATTAGAAATTAAATGAACCTCATATACTACATCTTTCAGACCTCCTAGGAGAGTTGTGAAAGTGATTTAGGGAAGTGAATTTGCTATTGTGCCTAATCAAGTTACAGTAATTGTCACCTATAATTTTAACTTGACTGCTATGTGTTTAATTGGGAGCTTTACCTTTGTTTTTCGTAACTGAGCTTCTCTGTGACTGTTTTTCTACTTTCCATGCTCTTCCAAAGCCCACTGACAGAAGACAAATCGTTGCATACAGCTGTGCAGTTAACAGCATTGCTGTTTGCTACCACATTGGCTTCTTCATCAACCTGATGTGTTGTAGCGCCACCCTTGAGATTCTAATCACAGCTGTGTAGATATCAGCAGCAATAAAGGGACTTTCTAGCCTGAGGGAATCCTTAATAGGGTGGCAAGTATGGTTCTGTCTGGCCCCTGGTTCTGTAGGTGAGAGATACTTTCAGGGTCTTGTCTCTGCTTTGCTCTCCAGAGATGTTGGGCCATGTGCAGCCCCCTTAGAAAAGCTTGTTAATGATTCCCTTATCCCAGTTTCCCCAATCAGATCACAAGTTTTTTCCTCAATGAGCTCTGTGGGGCAGCAAACTGCCCGGCAGGCCCAAGGGATTACAGAACAGCATCAAGGCATCTGCAGGGGAGTCATAAAGTAAGATACAGTGGAGCCAAAGGTGTCCCAGTGCTTCTCAACAGGACCCCAAGCTGCCTAAGTTGGAAGCTGGGTCAAGGGTAGGTTTGTGGAGGCTGCTGATGCCTCCTCCCAAATATGTGTAGGGAGTTTAAGGCACAGGTTCTGTGGTTTGGGGTCTGGGCAGTTGCTCTGGTCACCCAGCTCTAACACAGGACTGACTGTTCCTCCTTCCCTTTTTTTTTGCCAAAGAAATGTATCTGTGTACATATATATGTGTGAATATGTATATATTTATACATATATATATGTGGCTTCAGTCTGCAAGAGGACAAGGTTTCTGGTGAATTTAGGGAAGATGATAATAATTATGAACATGGACACTCTAAATCTGAGTATTGATTTTTAAGCTTCCTGGATGGTTGCACAACATCAGATGGAAGAATGTGACTGCTTCTGACCATACCCATTCAATGCTGTGTAATATTTGCTCCCTTGGAGTCACATAATATATAAAACCTGTTCAATTTCCATTGGGATCAGGCCCTCCATTTTTAGAGAGTCTTTTTATATAGCCTTAAAGATCCAGAAATGCTGTATTATGTTGATGCAATTAAAGGAGGTTATTCGAAACTAGTTTATCACTGTAACACTCATAGAAATTTTTGTGCTTGTGTGGCTTTGCACTGGCGTTCTGAGGAATGTGTGTGGAATAGCAGTAACCTTGTCCCTGAATAATTCATGTTGTTTATCAGCCACTTCTTAAGCCTTTCTGCTTAACCACAGAAGATTAGCATTTTTGTTGCTTTTTTTTTTTAATCAAAGGTTTGGGGCGGGGGAAAGGGAGAGTGTCGGTTTTCTTTTTAACTTACTTTAAACACTTCCCCAGCTTTCAGTAGGCACTGTAGCTATTCAAATTGGGATATTTTGGTCTTAGAAGCATTTTAGCTAGCTCTTAGCCCTGCTATATTATACAACTTTCTAGTAAATCATGAATAAGTTGAAAGGCTATAGAGCTTTTTTCCTAATATCTCAAGGGTCTTTTTACTACCTAATTTGTTTTCATCCCATGTTATTTACTGACTAATCAACATTTCTGGTATTGTTCCAGTCCACAAGTGTAGGAAGGTTTGGCAGGTAATGTGTGGCAGAGCAGGGAGGCTGAAAGATCCTGGCCTTGAAATTAATATTGCTGGTTGGAAGTTGGACTGCATTCATTATGTGCTGGAGTTCTCCTGAGCTTTGTCTTCGAGTAAGGATGCTCCACTGGTGTAAAACAGCAAAGCTCTGTTAGTTCTGAAGTGATGCTGAGCTGCACAGCTGCAGTTCAGGAACACTCAGCCTCAAAATCAACAGGATGGAAGTAAAAGCCAAAGGTCTGTCTCAGAGCAAAGTGAGGCAGGAATGCCAGCCTTGGCAAATGCAGGGTTGGGGTGTGTTTCCTTTGCTTCCATCTTGGGGTCATGGACAGTAGTGTTTTGTGGGGGGAGTTTGGTTTAAATCAAAAGTAAAAATTTGAATTAGCGGTCCCATTAAGCATCCATTCTGTGTACCTCATGGAAAGAGCTCCACAGGGGTAAGCCAAGGGGTTTGCCATGCCTCTGGCTGTTGGGATAACGACAGAAGGCAGCCCACTGAGACCAGCCTGGCTCCTTGCCTGATAGCTCCTCCTGATGGAGAAGTCACTAAACCAGTGACAGTGCCCCTTTGACTGTCTGTGGATCTGCACCAGCCCTTTGTGTCAGAGAAAACTAAAATCACTGGCATGTAAGAGCAGCCAAGTCCTGCTGGCAAGAAGGAGTCACTGAAGGGGAGAGTGTTTGGGCTGTCACATTTAACAGAGAAATGTTGATGTGTGCAGAGAGCTCTATGGACGTATGTAGTGAAGGAGAGCTTGGACAGAGATCCCTGCCACAGGAAACAAATTCCCTGTCTCTGCAAGGCATCCTTGCTCTTCACTGTTCTGCATATTCTCTTGATTTTCTGTGCTCTTTTTTCACCCTGCATCTTCCTGACACACCAGGTGAGGTCTGGCAGGGGATGAGCTGGCAGCTATCAGTACATGGCCACAGCTGTGAGTGTGGAGTGCTGTGGTGTGACATTCACACCTTCTGCTGGCACATACAGTTGGCTCCTCTCCTTTTTGCCATTGCAAATTCTTTTGTTTTCCTCTCTATGCCATAACATTTAAGAAACAAACCCAGGATGCTCTTCAAAAACCAAACGGCTTTTGCAAGATGCTTCTGTGTTAAAACCCACACTTTCCAATCAAGCTAATTTTCCAAAATACTGGCACTGAATTTCTCTTCCTCCCCTCACTGATACTGTTCAAGCCTCTCATCCTGGAGCTGCATCTGTCTCTGCTGTGCACAGTTGCCAAGAGCCCATCCACAGCTCCCACCCCGACACATGGTTGGAGTGACAGCTCCAGCTTTCTCACGCTGGTGCACTGTAGTCGCTGGGGAGTTTCTCTGTTCCTGTTCCACTATTAGGTTTCAAACCTCCCTGCTGAGTAGCTGTCCTCAAGTCACATCAGGTAAGCTTAGCTATGCATTGAATTCAGGGAGTGGAACTAATCCCACATTTCAGCTGTAGAGAACAATGAGACAGGGAGCTGGGCCTGGCCCCTGGCTCAAAGGTAAGGGGTTTAATATATTAGTTGAAACAGATGCTCTACACTCAAGTGTGTGTTGTATCTGATTCCAGGTCTGTCTCTGTTTAGCTGAATGACAGGCCCATATATTTTATGGAAAGCATGTGCAATACATAGTGCATTACATATATATCAAAATTATGTATGTTATGTTCAATGTGTGTATGTTTTGGTTCATTGCTCCTGACAGGAAAGCTGTAATGCCAGGATCAATTGTCTGCGTATAAATTCAGGAAGATAGAGAAAACTACTACCATTATTTGACAGAAGCCATGCTCACAAGTACATGCTTTTGCTTTCCCAACTGTTGATATTTCAGTTACTGAAAGAATTAAGTTCTTTCATAAAGTTTCATCTCCCCTACTCTGTGGAGAAGCATCTGGCTCATAGTGAATTTTCTCCCAGAATTCCATTTGCCTCAAGGGGACATTTATATTGACTATGATAGAAATGGGTTTAAACTTCTTTAATGATAAAAAGATGAATCTTTATTCAGATCTGAATTTATAAAATCCTTATTTATAAAGATTTGAATCTTTTAGCTGAAATGAGTGGCTATGGTAGCTGCTAAAAATGGTACTTAATTGTCTTACAGGTCCCCACAGTGAACTTGCCATTTTCTTTGGCAAATAGAGGAAAATTTTAATTTCCCCTAATTTGAAATGTAAAAAGAATGGTGAATAAGAGGTGCCCTGAGATCTTGCCTGCACAGTGCATGGTAGAAATGAGAACAGGCTTTGCAAGAAGGAAGTGGCAATAAAATTACTTTCCCTTTTAGCATTTACACTGTTGCTACAATTAGTAAAAAGAACTGATCTCAGAGTTCATGCCTATGGCAAGCAATCATGACAAATCTGAAAAATGCATGAATGTCCTAACTCATTTTTCTCTTCCTTCAATTCCTGGGCTTCTTATGCTGCTGCTGAGCTCTCCCTTCCTATTTGCTTGGAGGCTGCAAGAGCTAAGGGCCATTTCCCAGGAGGTGGAGTAGCACTTCCCAAGACAGGTGTGGGGAAGGACTGCTGTGCCTGAAGATGACACAAGGAATCGATGGGCACAGAGGGCCCTTTCTGCCCCATCCAGACCCACAGTCAGTTCGTGCATTTGCTCTCTGGCTGATCAGCAAGTTTAGTTTTGGAGGCACAATCAGGCTTTCAAAAATTGCAGACTTATTAGTAGTGATGGATCCTCCAGGATGAGCGCCTTCCTGATCCCTAGTGTGACTACCTTGAATTTCCTATGGGAATTGTATATCCTGTGCTTGCCTGGCATGTGTCTCGGGACAAAGCCGTTTGGTTTATGGTGAATTGCATGCAAAGGGCGGGGAAAAAAAGAGAATCAGGCCCTGAGGCCCTTTCAGTGTGCATGTGCTGAATGCCCTGTCCTGGCATGAGGCAAGGAAAGGCTCCAGTACAGAGTTTCTGTGCACTGCTGGGCATATGCCATGCAAAGAACACTTAATGCAATATCACCTACCCATAAAAAACCAAAAGGCAACAGGGTGTCAATGAAGAGCGTCATACTTTTTCAGATGAGCATCTGACCAAGTACCAAAATGTTACTTAATAAAACCCCATATGTGTAGACCTTTGAGTTGTGGCCTCAAAAGTGGAGCTTCCCATTGCCCCATATGCCACATGGTTCTCTTGGCTCACCAGCTGTGCAGTCACTTTCCAGACCTTGCCCTTCCCTTCTTTACTCAACTGATGGACTTTGATGTGTCTCTTACCACGTGCAGCCCCAGGAATTGAAACTGGTCATAATCTCTTCAAGATGTAGCTAATTTCAGGTTGTTGATTAGTCACATGTTTTTCACTTTCCTCCTAGGAACGAGTTGAACACAAAAACTGATATGGTTGGAAGAGTAATGGTTATGTGAAACTCAGATAGGTGCTAAATGCAGAACAAGGGGCACAACAGCTGGGAGTTTCTGTGTCTCAGCACAGCACAGTCCCATCCTGAGCACGACAAATACGAATCCTGATTTTCAACTCAAATGCAGCCTTTGGTAGCTGCTCTGAAATTTATATAACAGACCAAAAGAATTAAGGTTAAACATGAATGGAAGCTGCGCAGGATAAACAGGTATCTATACATGAACCTCTACTTTTATTTGTGTATCAGTTTATCAAACCATCCTAGAAATGATCAGCAGTCAAGGTAGTGGCATTTGGTGTAATTTTGAAATGGTCAGAATAGATATTTTACAAACCTTTCCCCTTGCCACCAAATAGCAAAAAGTGAATGCCTTGCCAGCTCCAAGTATCATATGAACCATTTTATCTCAACTATTTTTGCTTGGAAAGCTGTTCTTTATTCTACTAGGTTAAAGAGCAGGCATGTTGTCTCAGCACAGTCAAATCCCACAGCTTATTACCATGAAATACATAAGCTCAGAGGATATGAAAGTGTTCCATCCAAGAGGATATGAAAGTTGTCTGCCCAGAGAGAGTTCAAGGCCTCTTGTATGTGGAACACAGTTCCAGGCTTTAAAGATGTGCTGTGTGTCTGGACTTTCAAAAAGGCAGTTCTCAAAATGGCCTTTTAAACTGGCATTTCCCATGTACCATCAAGACAGACTTGTAGAGGAGAAATGAAGACACTGAAAAGAATTTTGTCTGGAAGGGTTCCTCTGCTTCAGAGGTGCAGTGCCTGAGGTGTGGGGATAGTTGAGAAAAGCCCAAGGACCCAAGAGCAGCTTAGTCACTAAAGCTTTAGGGTGGCAGGTCTGTATTAGAGCTGCATCACAGCAGCTGTACTCTTGCTAGTCTCTCCTTGGGTCAGACTAAAGCTGAGTGACTGCAGCTACATTTAGTCTTACTTTGGAAAAGGATTAGTGAGCAAAATCTCTGTGGCCTTGTTTTTTGGGGGCTGGGGGTGAAATGGGGGGAAAACCCCTTTATCCATCTTATGCTTTAGATTTCCAGAATGAATCATCATCCTTTTTGCTTATTCTAACACAGTATTTGCATATAATTCCTAGGAATCCAGCTATTGTCTGACTTTCTGTTATCTTATTTATCCTGTTGCAGATTATTCCCAGCAGAAATGGCAGTCTGTTTTTTGCTCTCCCCTTTTTCTAGCCATCTGTGCTCTCTGGGAAGTGTCTGCACCTTTCCCACTGTTGAATCACATTCCAACCACAGCAGGATCAGTTTGCATCTACATTAGTGCATTGAAGTCCCAATTCTTAATTGTTTGAGCTGGTCAGACCACTAGGGACATATTTCTGTGGAGGTTGGTATAGGCCTGTCCATGTAAGATGCAGAGTTTTAATATCACACACACATGTAGGTAGAAGCAAAAATGGATAGAGGAAATAAGGGGCAGCAAGAAGTTCTCTGTCATTACCTCTTCCATCATTGCAAAGCTCTGTTTGATCTGGGCCCTCTGGAAACAGAGAGGAAGTAGCCAGAAGGGTCAGGAGACAAGATTGAACCACTTGTCAAAATTCTGGAGACAAGGACAGAAACAAACCTCTTCCTGCCCTGGATGTGGCATAATTTCTCCTTTATGTGTAGTTTATTTTACAGAGTGACCAAGAACCCTGGGGAATATGGGTCATGTTTGCTGCCAGGAGGTACTTTGGAGACGACAGATCTGATATGCAGTGTGTGTTCCAAAGAGCTGGGAAGCCAGTTATTTTTTAAGTGGCGCTTTTAAACACCAGTTTTAGGAACAAAAAATAAAATGTGCACAGATGTGCATGAAATATCAACAGAAATAGTTCACTTGCAATGAAGCTGGAGGTAATTCAGTCTCAGTGGATGCTCTGGTAGTGCCACATTTTCTGTTGGCAGCCTGATGCACACCTCTAACACAACCATGAAAAGCTTAAGCGCTCTGGTGTGTTAAGGAAGGATCATCATAAAAACATGACCAGAGATTTGACAAGTTGAAATAGGGCTCACACTCTGAGCCTGCTGTAACCCAAACAGGGCTGAGATATAATGGGTTATACCTGCTGAAAAATGAGTTTTTACTGGAACCAAACTCACTCAGTCTCCTTTTCCTGTTCCCTGTGTTCAGCAGAGCAGCGAGATCCAGCAGAGTACGGATTTCTTGTCTCTGTGCAGGTACCCCAGCCTTCTCTGTCAGGCTCCCAGCAACCACACACTGCTCTTGCCAAACTTTATTTTGACAGTGGATGAATGGGCATCTTGTTCTGAAGTGACTGCTCCGGGATACATCACTGTCACGTCACCTAAACGACGCCAGTCACCCCAGTTTCCAGTAGCTGCCAGGACTTGCTGACAACAGCAGAGCCTGTCATTCTGAGATTAAGGAGGGATTAGCTGGGTGATTTCAGCCTTAAGAGAAAGGTTAAACACTTTGGGAGGAGGAAGTACATGTGTGTGTGTGCGCGCACACATGTGTCTTCCAAAACAACAGATGGCTTCAATAAAGTTGCTCCTGCTGCTAGGAAGTGGCACTTCTTGACATTAGCAGAGCCATATCTCATCAGGGTTCTTGTTTCTACCAGCCTGGCTCAGCAAGGCCGAATCCACTGTCCAGTATGGGGTAATCAGGAAAGGCACTCTGATATCTGCCCCATTAATTGCCCCCTGCCAGTCTTCCCTCTCTTCTGATGTAATGCCCACTGTGCTCGGTATGGTGGGATCGATTGGCTTTGAAGGGCAACTTTCCCTAATGATCCGCAATTCCCTCTACTTAAACTGCAGCCAGAACTGTCTTTTTCACGGATTCTGCAAGAAATGTGTGATTTCTTGGAACCGCTAAACAAAAACCTCTCTGCTTCAATCAATGGATCGATGTATTAAATTATTGTGCAACTAAATTAATGTGCCCCTTGGTGACAGAATTGCAGAAAATGAGCAGTGTTTTATGCATTAAAGACAAACTGGTAAAAGATTGTTTTTCAAGGTTAGATTGTTCCACAGTGAATATCAAGATTTTTCCAATTAAAATATGAGGAGTTTTTGGAGTGAAGCTGCATCAGCCCTATTACTTCTCACAGAGTCACAGTACAAATGAACAGTTACAAATTACTGAAGAATTGCAAATAGTAATTGAGACATATCTGGAATACAGCAAGTAATAGTCTTATTTTTTTTTTACTAGTCTTGTATTTAAATTTTACAGTTTAAAAAATGTTGCTGGAAATTANGGAGAAGAATGTGTTTGTGATGTTATTTATGTGTGTTATTTGTCTGTCTGCTTGCTAACAATAACTGAGCTGTTGATTTCTTATTTTTTTTTTACTAGTCTTGTATTTAAATTTTACAGTTTAAAAAATGTTGCTGGAAATTATTATGAGGTTATTTTGTTGGAGTTTTTTTGTTTGGCTTTTGGTTTGATTATTTTTTTTGTAAACCCAAGAGTCATGAAAAATGTCACTTTTCTACTGTTCCCATTACAAACTATAAAGTCTTGTCAAGCTTCTGCAGCCCTTAGTTTCCTCTCTTTGGGCTGTATGGCATGTGGGGGCATAGGCTGGCCCCTTTTTTTTTTTTAATATTTCGAGTTCTCAAATATCTGAAAAAGTTTGTATTTTGTCCACTTTCTCCTGAAACGTTTTCCTTTCCTTCTTTTCTTTCTTGGGCTCATGACAGAGACATTCTTTATTCTGAAGGCAAGAATCCCAGAACATGCAGTGCCAGTTCTAAGTTCACAAGGCAACGTTTCTAACCACTTCTAAAAGAAAGATGTGGACTCTGTGTTCCTTATCAGTCAACACTATTTAATTTTTGTTTTGAACCTTTGGATTATCAAATGGGAAAATTTCTCCACCAAGTGTTTTCAGCTGTATGTTTTTGAGATTTCTCTTCAGGAATGATAAATTAGGTGTGAAATTAAAGCAAAAGTGCAAGCATCCCAGTCCCTCAGAAACAAAGACTTTGAATTCTTGCAAAATCTTAAAATGGTTTCCTAAGATTTTAAATTAAACCCTAAATTTCAATACATTGCTGACAAGAATAATTTTTTTAAAAAAAGGTAACAAAAATTATTATGATACAAAATAATATAAGATAAAGGAATTTACATTAGTATATCTATTCACAGTTCCCAATTGTTTCCTGGGAAGCCCAAATCCATGAAATCAAATTATTTGATCAACAGCATGCAGTAAATTAGTGGCAGCACCAAGCCAAGAGCCCAGTTTTCTCACTCCTACACACAAATATGGACCTGCATCACTTCCCAGACAAAACAATGTCAGGAGAGAGAAGGAAAAGGAGACTGAACTCTTTAAGCATTTTGTAATTTCTGAAAAACCAATATTTGTGCATAGTGCAAATGCCACTTGTAATATGAAGCTTTAACATGGGGTGTGACTTACATGGATTTCAGAGCAACGTGCACAGACAAAACATCTCATTCTGCCCTTCAGAAATCCAAGGAGTAATATGCAGAGCTGGGTGAAAAAGTCAGATTCCTAGACTTCCATGGGAACGCTAAACGGTGCTACATCCTCTGAGTGCTTGGGAGTGCTAATGGTCTTTTCCAGAGAGGGGAGGGGGTGATGGTGTTATTTCACTTGAGAAAGGCTTCAGTCTGAGTGAAAGTGCTGCTATTGATGCCTCTTAAGGCACATCTAAACCTGTTTGTACGGCAATTTATTTGCTCCACCAAAAAACATACAAAGATAAGCCATTTCCACAAAAGCTCGTGCTCCAAAGTGCCAGTTCAATGCAGGCTCTGTATTAAAAAACATTCTACATTTGGCTTCTGCATTTTGAACACTAATCCAGCCTGGCCTATGCGCCCACACCAAAGGAAATGAACTGTATCAGGCAATGTCATTTGCTAAAGGGTAACGGTGGAGAGAAATTCTCCATCCCTTCGTTTTATATTTCTAGGGACAATTTCACAGGCTGAACGGGGAAATTGGAAAACTGCAGAATCGATTTGCAGACGTGAAGGTTCTATTTTCTTTTACACCTCCTTCATCAGGGTCTCCATCACCCCTGCGTTGAGCAGCATTATCATGGACAGCAGCCTGGCCACCACTGATAATTGCTGAGCCAGGGGGAGGCTGTGCCTTGCAAGCCAAAGCAAAACCTCAAATTCAGCTGCTGTAGAGCACTGCCCGTGTACTCGGGCTGTTGTTCCTGAGGGTTAAATGGAAATTTATTTAAAAAAAAAAATATATTATTTAAGTGGGTTTTGTTTTGCATTTATTAACTAAACTTCCCAGCTAAAAGCCGTGAAATTGTACTAAGCCTATTTTGTGTAAAATCAGAAAATATACAGGACTTTGCAATGCTTCCATTATGTTTTTTTTTTTAATTAATCGCATTCCACAAAGAAAAAAAACCCAAACCAAAAATCTTCCACAGCGAACTTCTGATAATGGCTCAGTCCCCAAGAATAAGACTAGTGTCTAATTGCCGCAGAAAACTGCAAAAGCTGGTGACTATCACCCACTTGACCTTTGGGATGGAGAGAGAGAAGTGCTTTGGATAGCAAAGGATATTAAAGGTCAGGGGCTACAAAGTGGTCATTTGTTTGCTCTGTGGGACGGGTCCTGCTGGTCTGGCTGCCCACACCGAGCTGCGGGACCAACCCTGGAGAAATAAAGTATATTCCTGGCATGACGAGCTTTCAGGTTAAGCAGCTGATTATCAGTTTCTATTAAAGGTCAGTTCAGCCTCACACAGCTGTGTTTCACATCCAGTCGCCGCCCTGCCTCCCATTGCACCGTTGCAGCACTGGGACATCCACAGGTGAACACCCAAAACACCTTCCCTGGGTGTTTCCAGCACTGACGGCGGTGCCCGCCCTGCCCAACCTGCTGGGCAGCCATCTCTGGGTGACACCTCTGGGAGGGTTCGCCCCGGGAGCCGCAGCTCGGCGTGGACAGGAGAACTGCAGGGACTGGGGGAGGTGATTTATTTATGTGGAGAGGCCATTTCACCCAAGTGTCCCCGGTGGGGAGAGAACAGGTTCCAGCAGCCCGGGACAAGCCTCCGGCCGTGCCCACCCTCCCCAGCCCCGAGGGCCCAAAATGGCGGCTCCCTCTGAGGCGCCTCCTCGTTGCTACGCGACCGGCAGCGCCCGCCCCGCGCCGGACTACAACTCCCAGGCACCCCGCCGGGGCGGGACTACCGCTCCCGGCACGCCCCGCGCGCGGGGGGCGGGGAGCCCGCACTACATTTCCCGGCAGGCGGCGCGGGCGGCGGCCAATCGGCGCGGGCGTTGTTGCGGGGTGCGCGGCCGGCGCCGAGCGGGGA